>SAXG01000064.1:10951-268316 GCA_012932865.1 Amylostereum areolatum | reverse complement strand
GATCGAGGAGCCCGCGGAGTCCTCTCGCATCCGCTCCTCCGTCTCTTCCTCGACGCCCTTCTAGCCTGCTCCCGGCGATCCAAAAGCGACGGTGTCAACGGGGACGAGCCTCGCGGGGACGGGGGGACGGGTCATACGCCCCAGGGGAGGATCGCGTTCCAGGCGCGAATGCGGTGGAGAGGGGGCAGGGTGCCGTCGTCCGTGTTTCGCGCCCGCTAGCGGGGAAACGGCGCTCGCAAGTGGGGATGATCGTTCTCAGGACGTGGCCGGCTGACGACATGGAGGGGGTCCTGGCGTGCAAGGGGGAGAGACCGGGGGGCGTGTGCCGCCTTAGCGCGGATTTCGCAGGATGGGCGATGGATGGGATGATGGAATTCAACGCAAACACGCCGACCGCCCTCCGTTCGAACCGCATATATACCCAATCCCAATCCCCGTCGCTCGCTCCATCCCGCCCATCACTTTCCAACCAGCGAACGTACTCGCCATGGGTCAGCATCATTCCCGCGCCGCGCCCACCCGATCCAACCGCACCCCGCCGTCCTCTACATCCATCCGCATCCGTACCCTCACCGCGCGCCCCCCGCCTCCTCCTCCCAACCCGTCCGAAAAGGAAAGGCTCCATCACGCTCGCAGCGCCCGCAGCCTCGGCGGCACCCTCAAACGCAAGCTTAGTCTCCATCGTATGCGCTCGGCGTCTACCCTCGCCTCCGCCACCGTCACCCTCAACGAGAAACACGACCTCCCCGCCGCTCCCCCCCGCCCATTACCACTCTCGATACCTCCCCCCCGCCCCCACCCCCGCCCCTCCCGATCCCCGCGCCTACGCTCCCCTCCCCCCTTCCCTCCCCGCTCCACCCGCCACATCCTCCCCCCCGCCCTCCACCGCCTACGCGTCCCCCTCCTATCCCCTCGAACATGTTTATCAACCACAGCAGGACGATCCCGCGGTGAAGGCCGCCGCCAAAGCCGCCTTCGACCTCGCCTACCCCGAGTACGCGCCCACCTTCCCCCTCGACGCCCTCCGCGCCGCAGAGTACTCCCGTCTGCTCCCGGGAGACGTCTACATGGACGCCATGGGCGGCGCCCTCTACCCCGCCATGCTCGTCCGCGCCCACATGGCCTTCCTCGAGGGCGCGGTGCTGGGGAACACCCACAGCGAAAGCCGCAGGTAACCAGACTCCCCCTCCGTCCTTATATCCCCCTCCTCCCCCTCCCCTCTCGTCCTATTTTGTTTTTGTTTTTTAAATTTACTGACGCCGTGGTTTCCGTTTCGGCTGGGACAGCTCGCTTTTGTCGACGGCGCACGCGGCTGCGGCGCGCGCGGCCGTGCTCGAGCACTTCAACGCCCCGCCCGGGTCCAAGGTCGTCTTCACCCGCCAACGCGTCCGCCGCGCTCAAGCTCGTCGGCGAGACCTTTCCTTTCGGACCCGGGTACGACCGCCTCTTCTCTTTTGCGCCACGCGTGAACGACGCTGACGTGCGTGCCCGCCGCGGTCACCAGCTCGACCTACCTCCTCCCGGAAGACGCGCACAACAGCGTGCACGGCATACGCCAGTTCGCCGCCAGCGCCGGGGCGGAGGTCGTGTACATGCCCGGGCGAAAAGGCCGGGGCGGGGTCGATGTGGCCAAGGCCAGGGTGCGTGCGATTTTTCCCCCTCCCCCCCTCCTCGATCGTGCATGGCTCGCCGGCCCACTTGTCCTATCTGTACCCGTTCCCTCTGAGGTTAGGAGGGCGACGAGACGCGACGCCGGTGGCGGTGGCGCGCGCGGCTCGCGGCCCAGCTGCTAGCAGTAGCGTCGTACGTTCGTACTTACTTAGTTCGCGCCGTGCGCGCGGGCGAGGGGGGCGTCTGTGGTCCGTCCTGTGCGCGGTGGCGCGTGCGAGAAGGTTGGGACATGGTTTGACGGGCAGCGGCTGATCGTGGCGTGGATCGGGGGCGCCGGGGCGTGGCGCGGTGGCGTCGGGGTCGAGGTCGCGCGCGGGTCCCTTTCAGTCGGCTTCTTGCTTCGTTCCAGTTCCATTGGGTGGGCGTTTTCATTATGGGAGCGCGTTCCCCGTTTCCGCTCGTGGGCTCCCGAGTCCGACCTTACCCCGTTTGGGATTCGACCCGGAGGGCGGTGCATGCTACGTGCCACATTTCATGTCGGTGCCTTGGGACCACGCCTAGTTCCCGCCTTTCCCTTTTTCCCTTCCCCATTCCCGTGCCTTTCCATCCTCCGAAGCGCTGACTGGACTCCCGCTATGTTCAGGACGCCATCGTGCGCCACGCCCCGCGCGCCGGACGTCCGGCCCTCTTCGCGCTCACGGGCCTTTCCAACCTCACCAACGTGCGCGTCGCGATCGGGCCCGCGCCCGCCCCCCGCGCCCCAAGACGATGACGGAGGGATCCCCGGAGAAGAAGATCCGGAAGGGCGCACGCGAGGACGAGGGCGCAGTGCGGGGCTGGGCGCGGCGGCGGCGTTCCAGCCGCCGTGGCGATCGCGGGGGGATGCCATTGCGCGCGCGACAGGATCGAGGGACACGTCCGCGTCCTCGAGCACGGCGGCGTCCACGGATATCGCGAATGTCCGGTCCCACTCCCATGCTCGCGGTGCGCCCTCGAACGCGCGCTCAGCTGCCGCGTTCCCCCGCACGCGCCCTACCTCAGACGCCTCGAACGCTCCACCTCCCCCGCCGCCGCCCGCACACATCGACTCCCTCCTCGCGCTCGCGCACGCCCACGGGTACCTCACCCTCCTCGACGCGGCCGCGCTCGCGCCCACGAGCGCGCTCGACATGCGCGCGGCGCGGGTGGACGCGCTCGCGGTCAGCTTTTACAAGATGTTTGGGTTTCCGACCGGGGTGGGCGCGTTGGTGCTCGGACCGGGGGTGGGGGAGTGGTTGGTGGGGTGTGGGGAGGGGCGGGGCGGGGAGAGGGAGGGGAATGCGCGCGGGAGGGGCGGGAGGCCGTGGTTCGCGGGCGGGACGGTGGACGTTGTGCAGGTCCCCGGCACGCTCGTCACGCGTGCGCGGAGCGTCGAGGAGGCGTTCGAGGTGCGTTCTCGTTCTCGTCCTCGCCTCGCGCGTCGCGCAACGCGCTCATTCGCTCGTCTTTCTTCCCTTTTCTTTCTTTCTTTCTTTCTTTTTCCTTTTTGGACAGGACGGCACGCTGAACTACCTCCTCCTCCCCGCGATCCCCACCGGTCTCACCCTCCTCCGCGCGTACCTCCCCTTCCTGCCCACGCGTCTCGCGGCCCTCACGCACTACCTGTGCGCGGCCCTTGCGGGCCTGCGGCACGCGCGGACGGGCGCGCGGGCGGTGCGCGTGCTCTCTCGCGTTCCCGGCGCGATTTCGCGGGTCGGTGGGGGCGGGGAGAGGCGGCTGGGCTGGGTCGGGAGCGGGTTCGAGGCGGACGATGGGGAGGAGGCGGGCGGGACGGGAGGGGTCGTGAGCTGTGTTTTTGTCGAGGTGCGGTTTATCTATCTTATTCGGGACGCTGGTACTGATTTGTTCGGCGGGGTGGGATGCGGGGTTTTTTTTTTAGGAGGACGGGTGCACGCTTGTGCCGCTGTCGGTCGTCGCGGCGAGCGCGGCGGCGAACGGGGTGATGCTCAGGACGGGGTGCATGTGCAATCCGGGCGGCGGTGCGTGACGATCTTCCCTCCTTTCTCGTCGGTGGGGGTTTTCTCTCATCTTTTTTTTTTTGTTTCCTCCCCCCCCCCCGTGAACATACAGCCGCGGCACTGCTCGATCTCGCACCCTTCATGGCCGCCCTGCGCGCGGGTACGACGCTCGGGGAGCTCGAGCGCGCGGCGGGGCGCGAGTTGGGGGTGGTGCGGATGAGCTTTGGGTTGGCGAGCGATTGGGAGGACGCGTGGGCTGTGGCTGCGTGGGCGAGAAGGGGGGTCGAGAGCGGGTGGGCGGGGTTCAGGGGGTGAGCATCGAGCGTGTACGGGGATCTGTGAAGGGGCGATTCTTGGTGGACTTGGATCGGATCGGATATAGGCATTGGGGCTGTTACGAACGTGTATTGTTAGTGGCTGTGGCATCGTGTATCTGTTTTTGTTATTTTCTCTGTACCGTCGGACCTGTATCGTATACTATATACTATGCCTCTGTGGATCTTCGCGCTTTATGTCGCCGGTCGGTTGACCACCGAGCTCGAGACTGGACTGGAACGAAGATCGAGCCTCCACGTGGTCGAATCGAACCAAATCGAACCGGACTGCGGGCGCCCACGCCCCATCACCGTCGTCGACCGTCGTCGTCCACGCCATCGACCCCATCGTCTGCGCTCCCTCCCTCCCCTCCCCTCCCTCCCCATGGACTTCTTCTCCCAAACCTACGTCGCCCTCCGCGGGCCTACAGGCGCCCCCCAAACCCCCACAGACACCGTCACCCGCCTCGCCGACCGCCCTCGCGCCCACCACCCTCCCCGCCGACCGCCGCGCGGCCGTCCTCGCGCTCAAAGGCCTCGCCCGCGCGCACCGCGCCCTCGTCGGGGCGCACGCCTTACCCGGCCTCCTCGACATCGTCCAGCGCGACGCGCCCGTCGACCCCGAGATCGGCCGCGCGGCGCTCGAGACCGTGCACGCGCTCTGCGACCCCGCGCCCCCCGCGCCCCCCGCGCCCACGCCCCCCGCCGCCGCGGACGAGCGCGAGCTCGGGCTGCGCCACACGGACGCCGTCGTCAAGGGGAGCGAGACCGTGCACGCGCTCGTGGGCCTCCTGGCCGACGCGGACTTTTACGTGCGCTACGCCGCGTGCGCGCTGCTGGCGTGCCTGCTGCAGAACCGCGGGCGGGCGGTGCAGGCGCATTTTTTGACGGCGGCGGGGGGGCCGGCGGGCGTGGTGGGGCTGTTGGAGGAGAGTCGGGAGATTCTCGCGCGAGGTGGGTGGTTTCGTTCGTGTTGTGACGTGCGTGTGCGGACGTTGATGGCGCGGGGGATGCGGGGTGGACAGAGGCGCTGAGCATGCTCGCGGCGCTGATTCGGAAGAACGGCGAGATCCAGAAGGTGCTGGCGTTCGACGGCGTGTTCGAGAAGCTGTTCGGGATCGTGACGCGCGAGGGCGGGCTCGAGGGCGGGATGTACGTCGAGGAGGCACTCAAGTGCGTCGACACCCTGCTCCGGTTCAACACGTCCAACCAGGTGCGTTCTCCTTGTCCCCCCCTCCCTCCCTCCCATTCCGTTTGGTTCTCACCGCACACTGAGATCGTACTGATGCGCGCGACGGCAGAGCTACTTCATGGAGACGCCGCTGCCCGTGCTGCTGTGCTCGCTCCTGTATTTCAACCCGGGCATCCAGGCGCACGAGGGCGCGCCGCAGGAGTTCGCGCTGCAGTTTTGGAACGAGCAGAAGGCGGGGTGCGCGGCGCTCGTGCTGGAGACGATCGGGATCTTGCTCGGTGCGAAGGGTCCCGCGGTGCGTCGCCTTGTTTCGTTCTCCCCCCGCCCGTGGTCGGCTGAGACGGAGGACGGGCAGCTCCGGGAGGGGTACGCGTACACGCGCCTGCTCATCGAAATGGCGTTCGCGTCCAACGCGCCGACGAAGCTCAAGATCCAGGTACGTGTGCTTCCCCCCGCTCGCCCTCTCGGCGGATGAGCCTCAAGGACCCGCCGTACAGTGTCTGCGAATCCTGCCCGCCAACGCGGCGCCGATGCTCCCGGAGATGTATCTGACGCCGTACATGCCCGTGCCGGAGACGAACGGGGAGGAGTGGGATCGGCTGGAGGCGGCCACCGCGCTCGACGCGCTCATCGAGCTCATCATGCACGGGGAGTACAACGGGCAGGACGCCGCGCGGCGGGCGAAGGAGGGCATGGATCTGCGCGCGGCGGCCGTCGGCGTGTTCGAGGTCGGTCCTTCCCTCCCGGGCCCCCTCCACGAGTGTACGGGGACGCTGAGAATCGAAACCGCTGGCAGAACTTCCTGAGGGACGATCACGTGAAGGAGGCCGTCGTCGCCGGCATGGTCCCGCCCGAAAACGCAGGTTCGTCCCCCCTCCTCCTAGTAGCCGCCGACCGTCCCGCTCACCGACGTCTCCCCGACAGGCCCCACCACCCGCTCCCCCGTCACCCCGCTCCTCTTCGCGCTCATCGTCCCGCCGCGCTCGCCCCCCGACCGGACCGCCATCACCTCCTTCCAGTTTGCGGCGATCGTTTTCGCGCACCTCGTCCGGCACGCGCCGCCATGCAAGGCCCTCGCGCGCGCCATCGTCCCGCCCACGCTGACGCCCCTCCCTGGCCCGAGCTCGACCGACGCGTTCTTCGTCCCTGCTGACGGCGGCGCGCCGCCCCCCGTGGAGGAGGCGCAGCCCGTGACGGTGGCAGAGGACGAGGACGAGGACGAGGCGCAAAGCCTGCTCCAGCTCCTCGCGGAGCACCTCTCGCTCGCGTTCCTCGCGCGCGGGCGCGCGGGCGTGTCGGACCCCGACGCGCGGGAGTGGGACCGGCTGATCGTCGCGCATCTGGCGCTGTTGGCGCAGTGGCTGTGGGAGGACCCGAAGGCGGTGCGCGCGTTCTTGGAGGCGGGCGGGATGGGCGTGGTGCGTCCGCTTTTCCCGCGTCTTCTTCCACTTTCTTTTTGGAGTTTTTTTTTTGAGGGAGCTGACGCGGTTGGGTCGTGTAGCTCGTGGAGCAGCTGAACCAGCCGTCGGAGGTGGACGTCGTCATCCCCGGTCTGTGCGCGTTCCTGCTCGGGATATGCTACGAGTTCAATCGTGAGCCGGGCGAGATCACGCGGTACGCAAATCTGTCGCCCCTCCCTGCCCCCCCTCCGCTTGCGCGCGCTCACCCCACCCCCCACCACTTCGTGCGACAGAGAGAGCACCTACCCGCTCCTCAGCCGTCTCGGCCCGTCCACCCTCGCCGCCCGCCTCACCCGCCTCAAGGAGGACGACAGGCTGAAGATCGTGTCCCCGGATGTCTGGGTCCTGCCCGCGCCGACGCCGGCCGCGCTCAACCCGGCCTACGCGCCCGAGTACGAGAACGAGGCGGAGGTGTGGTTCGACTGGGCGTTCGTGGACTTTTGGAAGTCGGTGAACCGTGCGTGTCCTGGGTTGTCAGTCCGAGGAGGGTGCTTTGCTGACTTTGGGTCTCGGGCGCGGTGGAACAGTGACGATTCAACGCGGGATCGTGGCCGATCCCGGCGCCGCGCCGTCCTCCTCAGGTCGGTGTCTTGCCCTCCCCCCCCCCCCCCCTCCCCCTTTTTTCGTCCCCCAAGGCGTGACGCTGATGTTGAGCGAATGGCACACAGCGCAAAGCGGGGAGGAGAGCGTGCTCGTCGCGTCCCTGCGGGACGTGATCGCGAAGCAGGCGGCGGAGATCGAGGCGCTGGCGAGGCGGCTGCAGGACGCGGCGAGTGCCCAGAAGCAGGAGCAGGGGGTGAGCGCCGCTGTCGTTCGTTGTGTGCGTGTTCCAGTGCTGACGGTCCGCCCGTTGCCGCCGTCGAAGGACGAGCTCGCGACGCTCGCCGCCGTCCGCTCCGAGCTCGCCGCCGCGCACGACGACCTGAGCGCGTCGCGGACGGAGCTCGCCGCCGCGCGGAAGGAGGGCGAGAGCGCGCGGGCGGCGCTCGCCGCGGCGCAGGCGCAGGTCGAGGCGGAGAAGAAGGAGGCGGAGGCGGAGCGCGCGAAGCGGACGGAGGTGGAGAAGGAGCAGGAGGATCTGCTGGTGCTTCTGGACGAGCTGAGCGGGAAGCGGAAGCGGGATAAGACGCGGATGAGGGAGGGGGGGGATGGACGTTTCGGAGGATGAGGACGAGGACGAGGACGAGGACGAGGAAGAGGAGGACGAGGACGGGGAGGATGAGTGATGGGGTGGGAATGTAATATTGCGTAGTAAGGTGCTTGGACATATTGTGCGTGTGCATATTATAGGTTACTTAGACTGCGGTAAAATGAGACCGAGAGCTCCTTTCAACACACATTCGTGCACTGCGGCTCTCCCGCTTTCATACCATCCTATCCATCCCATCCTTACAGTGTTTCGCTAGGCGAAATGCTGCAGCTGTAAACTTGACTTCTTCAAAGCGGTTGTGTATTTAAATAAGTACTGGATGCAATTTGGGAAGTGCGACAGACCGCGGCAAGGCCATGGCCAGTCGGCTGGCCGATGCCAGATCTGTTGGCTGGCTTGGCTCTCAGAACAGATTCCTCGCTCAGTGCCTAAACCCCGTATGTGGCACGTGGCCCAAAACACACCACGCACCCGGTTCTGGTCGGAGATCAATCGGGGTGCGAAAGAGCAGTTCTCATGCCTGCTCGTCACAAGGGTTCTTACGGTCTGCGTCAATCGGAAGCCCATATATATAACGAGTACCATCTGCATGGGCGTCGCCGAGCGCTGAGCCTTCCTCCCCCCGCCTTGCCCTTGTCCGTGACACTCCCCCCAACCATGACTTCGTCCGTCCCGTCCGTGAAGCATGTCACAGAACTCACTGGTGAGAACAATTCCTTGCTGCCTTGGCATCTCTGACTGCAAACAGCATCCCAGCTTTCTGAGCTTGTCGTCATATCGGCTCGCGCGATGGAGGGAGGTGTGTCACAGCGCTGCTTGGTGATGGGCTGACCTAAGAACACACCCCTCAGATCCTTCTCTGGCAGCGTTGGTGGGCGGCGACATGTCTCTTGCCGATGAACTGCACGCTGCCATGATACGCGCCGCACTCGTAGACGGCGACGTCTACACCGTCGAACAGGAAGACCAGACCGTGACGTTCGCCATATGGTTCCGTTTCCCCAAACGCCTGTTCTCGACGTGAGTCCCCCCGTGGTTGATCTCTGCTTCCGCTCACCCAGACAATGGCAATCCAGCGAGTCTCAGCGCGAGCTGGGGTTCAACGATTTCTTCAAAAAGCTTTCTAAGGAATCACAAGACTGGTGGATGCACACGGTACGTCGGCGTCTTCTTTCAATCGCGCTGGCTGCTGAACGTTCGTTCTGTCTAGTACGCCGAGGCCATGGCGAAAGGCCGTCGCGCCTTCTTTACCCCGGAGGTGTGTCGATGTACCTCGATCATCCATAAGATCACCACCCACTAACGCTGAAAATGATACCCAGGATGACGCCCGGATGTGGTACGGCTACCTCATGGTCACGGACCCTCCATACCAGAACCGAGGCTTCGCTACGCTCCTTATGAACACTTTCTACGAGAAGGTATGTCTATATATCCGTAGGCTTGGTCGTCGTTGACTGGTTTTGAACCAGGTGCACCAGAACCAGGAAATCCTTGCCCTCGCGACAGGAGTGGAGGATAACGTGCACATTTCGTTGCATCTGTGTTTCGCCCATGCTGACTTCGGTCCATCAAAGGTGGCCAAATATCGCGCCATGGGATTTAGAGAGCGTGGGCGTATAACGCTCGACACACCGCTCGACACACTTCCGGTTATATGGCTATCGCGAGATTGAGACGGGCAGCTCCGATCGTTGGAGGGTACTAGTAGGGTCTCGACCAGTTGTACTCGTAGCATGAAAAATTATCTTGTCATTGACCGCTCCCATTATTCCCGTTCAAACTCGTGTCTATTTGGACAGCGTGTACCTTTGCACACCCTCGTATTACCCTGTCATTTAAGCACATAAATACATAGTACACGAACACCACCTGAATTCCAAATATTCCGACACTTGACCTATACCTTTTCCGAGCTGGATCCCCCTACTATGTCCGATGGTGGAAATGCAACCACCTGCTCTCTGACAGAGCTTGAAGTGGGGTTGAATGAACCACCAATTTCGTCTCCAGATGCAGAGACATTCCTAGGCTCATCAACTCGCGGAGCAAAGACGATGGACTTCGTCGCCAGCGCCGTCGTCTCGTGGCTCCACCCCATTCCCATCGCGGTTCGAAGGATGATAAGGAGCGGAGAAATTCCCTGAATAAACCACGCAAAGTCAGAGTCATAAACAATCAGAGGATAGTCATTGCGCATACTGCGAGTGTCCCCCAGACGATCAGGAAAACAGAGTTTACGAAAACACTTTTCGCAGTCACAGCGATGGTGACTAGACCAATGACACTGAACGGCAGTGCGGACTCCACCAAAATGGCGACGACACTGGTGTACATGTCCATGCCACCAGGAGTAGGATTATCGAACTCGGACGGAAAAAACGCCGTGCGTACTTGGTGTCGAAACCAAAGGATTCTTGCGGATATGAGGACGGTCAAAACGACATTCAATCCGCTGCTCAGGGCAATCCATGGGATCACGAAGCTAACGGCCTGTTTCAGGAAAAAGCTGGAGTTCGGAAGAGCGCTCTCGACGAGCGCCATGATGGACATGACTGGACAGAAGGTTGTTCAGCCGCGCTAGGTCAAGAACTTGATGAAGAGAGATAGTTGGTACCGATCGATGCTAGGAAAACAAAAGATGGGAACACAATGACCCACACGCGAGAGCTCCAAATGACGTAGCACCGATACAGCTGTACAGTATGTTAGAGTGGTGCTGAGTTCGTTTGGAACAAAACAGAGCGTTACCAAGAACGCGTCGCCAATTGTGTTAACGAAGATGTTCGCCGTGGTGCCAAAGACGTTGACCCAGTAGTTGCTCTTTGCGATGTAGTATATGAACGGCCCACCAGGATAGTCGCGATGTTCAATCCACATGAGTTGGCCCATGTACGCGTTCGCCACGGTGGCGATGATCATGTTCACAGCGATAAGGGTAATGTATACCACATAGAATATCTTCGAGCGGTAGGACATGGATCTGTTGCGCAAGGTGAAAAGCGCAGCAAAAAATGCGATGCACACAAGGAGACCTGAACCATGAAGACAGAGCAGTCGATGAGTTTCCAGTCGTAGTGACAAGAAAGCAAAAATACAGAGACGAACCTGTGAGGAACTGAGCAAAATTTATTCCCACGTAGAGGACACGCTCATCGAGGCGCAGCTGCGAGGGGGAGGGCATGATTGCCTGTACAGAGGCGCAGGAAGAGAAAGTTGACGGGGACTTCCACTGGCGCTGAGTCCGGTCAAGATGTACTTATCATACGCACATCTGCCCAGTTTGATCGTATAAGTTGAGCGCCGGTGACGGTGATAGATGGACCTGGTGCGGGAAGCGGGCTCACTCCTGGAGATAGGAATGATGATTGGACGGTCCATGCGCATGGGTCATCGATATCGATCATCGATCATCAACCATCCGTGGAGGCGCACTCAGTGACCGTTTTCAACAAAATGGTCTTTCTATGCGCATTTTCCTCAGTACGTACGCGATACGGAGAGTTGGCAACATCTGCTCCCTTGATCTTCCCAGACCGTGCTGTACCGACCAGCGGCCAGCGCACCAAGGGGAAATCCCAGATTGAAGTCGCATTTTTCCGGCTCGTTGTTCGTACTTGAGAAGTTGTCTGCGGGAGCCCTAGTTACATAGCACAATCCCCATTCTCAACCCTAAGTACAACTCGACGCTAGCTATCTCGGGAGACTTTATTGTGCGTTGATTTGAGATCTGTGGTAAAGGAAAACCATTAGCACGTCATTGTACATCTGGAAGGGATGATACATGCGTACAGTACCAGTGGATATTGTTCAATTATTATTTTTCAGTTACCGAAGTACACATTCGGCTCTGGCCCTTTTATTTCAGATATCGAGGCAGCTGATCGGCAGGAGATGCGTAAGTCCCGTGTAAGAGACTCGTGTCGATAAAATCGGTGCTTACCGTCTTCGGGATCAACTGGAATAATGGTGCTCCCCACGAAGACCGTAGAGAACACGGCGGAGAGAGTGAAGACAGCGAGGAGGATGGCGCATTGAAGCATTGTGGAACAGGTGCGATGGAGTGTGGCGCTGGAAAGGAAGGGTCCCGTTCTTAAGGAGAGCGGCGTACACCTCGTGGGCGAAGGCCTGGGTATCGAGAGACGGTGATGCTTCAGAATGCAGGCCGTCAAATCGGTGTCCGGGTCTTCGGAACTAAGGTTCATAAATCCAGGAGAAGAGACGACAACAGAACACGAAAGAAACGTCCAAAAGGGTGTGACGAGAAACTCTATCTGTGTACACCCTCCGTCAGCCATGACATATTAGTAACAAACGGTGAGCCAAATATGGACACGGAGGAAAGATGCAGGTGGACAAGAACACATCATGAGCGGTACTCTACAGCTGAGCTTGTGCAACGGCGCTGTAGATAGCACCCCCATCTCGACACACATACACCTGTGGGTCCGGAATGTCGCTTGACTCTGCGACGGGTTCGAGGTGCATGTCACTGTGGCAGAGTGCGATCTGTCGCAGGTAGTTCAAGCAGTGCCTGCTTAGCGATGAGTATTGCTCCGTAGCGTTTGCGCCCTCGCGAATTCGGACGAGATCGTGACGAATTATGTTCAGACACCGGAGTTGGTGGAACATGGCGATGCTGAACAAGCCCCCGTCGCCGTCGTGAAGAATCCCATCGCCTGGAATGAGGGACTCCCATTCCTTGTCCGAGGTTGCGTCGATCTGGTAATGGGCCGAGTTTTCGATGAGCATGCGGACGGCAGGAAGGTCTCCGACTCCTAAGAGAGAATCAAAATGGGAGCCGAGGACTCGATCGTAGTCTGAAAAAAGGGAGACCCTGGTTAAGGATGGTGGAGTCACAGCGCACTCGCTACTCACCATCGACGTGCTTGACTCTCCCTCCTCGCTGCATCCGAGTGTTCTTCACCATGACAAACAGAGCAAACTGAAGCGTGACCGCTCCTATGAGCATGAACGCGAAGAGGTAACGACGCCTTGGAGAATCCATGAGAATGCGGATTTTTGCCGCCAATGCATTCCAGTCCCGCGTTAAAAAGAAGATATTTTTGCGATCTAGAACTTGAGTTGAATGTGCGAACAGTCGGTAGAGAATCAGATAGACTCACATCGGAGTCGCACGCGGTGCATTATGCGAAGAAAGGAAGAGATCTTGTTCATCAGACTTCAGGCAGAACAAAACAGCTTCCATTTGTTAGATAAGGATCTGTTTCAAGGAGAACGTGAGAAGAGACCCCAGCTGAGCTGGTGGTCGGGATGCGGACGAGTCCTCGACTCCTCGTACATCATGCCTGGTGCCTCTAAGTCAGTCATGTGGGATGCCAACTGCACGCGATAAGAGCTGCTTCATGAAGGCGCAGAATGCGCGTTGATTGAAGAACGTCCTACTCACCTGCTCTCACCGTCTAGCGCGGTGAGCCTTTACTATGATGGTGTTCGATAACAAAAAACGTCGTCGCGGTGACTGCATTACCGCGATGTTCATCTTCGTCACGTGCATTACGTCGGTGATTCTCACCATCTCGCTTTTCCTCGTCCTCGGCACTGGTGGTCGATACACATCGACACCGTTTATCGCCAATACGCAACATAGCACCTACACCCCATGTACGTCTCACCTAAGTTATCCAACAAAAATCCCCTCGCTTACAATTACCAGCCTTTGAAGGGAGCGATATCCCCATCTTCCTCCCGCTAAACGACCTTCCAACGAGGCCCGAAACACTCTCCCTCATTCAAGCATCGTTCGAAGAGAGCGTTCACTTTTCCCTTGACCCGAACGCATTGCAAGAATGGCTCCAAATGTCGCCGCTTGGAAGTGGCGGCGTGGTATTGGGGCCCAATTCCCGTGTCTTCGTTGTCGCCATGTTCCACGAATCCCATTGCATTCGCACCTTCCATGATGCCTACACCGAGCCGGAACCCAACTGGGGGCACCTACAACACTGTATCAACTATCTGCGGCAGCTTGCGCTCTGTCGCGCCGACCAGACGATCGAGCACGGGGATTTCACCCGCCGAAACTTCACCGAGGAACGTGCAATGGAGACTCGGGTCTGCAGGGATTGGGATGCGATCTACGACAATGTCGGATACAACTGGATTCGGTGGGTGAAATCCGACGTGCGCAATGGGGGCTCAGGCGAGTTTCCTCACCGTTTGACTCCTCCGCTTTTTCCTGTCTAATTCATCTCTCACTAGTTGCTGCTACTTGAATCAATGCCTCGACTAAGCTACTTCGATGATATCCCTCCCGAACTGTCGCCGTTTCGATCCGTCATAGTTTTCCACCCCCTCTCCCCCAAATATCGTTACGATACAACACATCTTTTTTCGCATTTCGGATCTCTGTCATCGTTATTCTAACGTGTAGCAAACCCCGGCCGACGATCGCCATTGTAACAGTATCCTTTGACCCTTCTGTAAGTAAACACATATTGAATCTTACACCTTCGTTACACAGAGGGCCATTGCCGTATGTAAAAACCTGAGATTTTGCGACAGGTAAGGATCCATACAGCTAACCGGGATGCAACACTCACCTCCGGGGGTGAAGCCTGTGTGCAAAACGTCTAATGCACATTGCGTACTAGAACACGCGATCTCGATTGTTTGGGACGAGAGCGTCGAGCATGCAAAACTCGCAGTCCTGGAGCTTGTTCCCGATGACACCTCGAGTTTTCCAATAAGCTCGCCGCGCCTCGGCTTTGTGGACCACGACAGCGTTGCCGGATTGATTTCTGTATTAGCCTCAAGGGACCATATCTCGACGACGGTTGGGTCATCAATTGCGTTGATCACCGTAGCGTCGGTTGAGTGTTGAGGAATATCAACGTCTACGGTGCAGTTTTCCATCCCCCAGTCGAGGACACGGAATTGCGCAATCGTCGAGACCTTCAACGGCGTGAGCAACATGAAGGCGGACGACGGATCTAAGACTCGAGCATAGTTATGCTCACCTCAGACGTCACCAGTAAACGTCTCTCGTTAACCAAAGCGTAACCGACCTTTGGCGGGACGAGTTTGTACCTGGATTTGACGGGGAAGACTTCCCTGCGATGTACAGACGACACCTGCGCAACCGATCGAGCATGGTTGACGATCGAGGGGCGGACAGGCCTAGGAAATGAAAGGTCGCGATAGAGAGCGTCGAGGCCGATGTATGAGCTGCGCCAAGCGAGCTGGTTCATGTCAGACTGGAGCATGACGATTTCGGGATCACCCCCTTTGTAGAATACGAAGAAGAGGACGATCGCATTGAGGACAACGCAGAGGGAAATGATGTACATCGCCCATTTCACGAGCTTGTCGAGGTTGAGCGCGAGGAATTGGTTGTGGCCCCCTGTTAGATGTCAGCGGCATTAAAAAAAAGAAGGGAAACAACGACTCAACCGAGTGACGAGGCAGAATCGACGGGAGGTTCCGACTCATCCTGAGTGACCAGCTCGTATTCGTTGCGATGGACGAAGACACCTCCCATATTACAGCTCGCTTCCGCGTGTAGATGTCGCCCAAAGTCTGTGGGTGTGATGTTCGGGGTGAAAATTGAAGTTTGGAGGACGTGGTACTGTTGTGAGGCGATTATCCTAGTAGATAGCAACGATAAATTACCCTAGGAAGTTTAGGAAAGGCATAGAGGTTCTGTCAGCATCTGCCGTCCCTTCCGTGCGAATGTTATATCGATAAGGGCCCAAGGTCCTGGATCACTTACGAGCGGCCGCACCACGCCCGAGGGACCATTTCGAGGCTCTCCCCTTGCCTCCACAAACTTGAAACTTACCAGCAGATTGGGACTGGAATGGACGAAGCAGAAGTCTGTGAGATTCTGATGAAAACTAGGCTCAGTAGAAGCTCGCCACGGGCCTGGAAAGTAAAGTGACGCACCATACTCTACTATACCAGGGCAGAATCCTTCTCACGATGCTTCTAAGATCATCAACTTTCCATCAGCATCAAGTCGGGACCACGAAGGCGTAAGAGAGAATGGAAGACAAAACAAACACAGCAATGGACGCTCGACACGGTGCACGGGGCTATGAAGACAGTGCTTCGTGGCGGCCTCCAGATATATCACCGAACGGAAGGGTAGACCTGGCTCGCAGCGTGCCCCAGGATATGGTCACATCCCCAAACCTCCCATCCGCAGGAGCTGCTATCTCTAGGACCCCAACAGACACTTACGACTACGAACATGCATAACCCATCCGTGAAACGCATCACGGCACCAACTTGTGTGTAGCATTTCACCTTGTGTCATAGGTCGCTGACGACGAGCATCGCCATCTAGCCTCTCAACTCGCTGAGCTCGCGGCGTTGACCGCCCGCGCCATGGACGGAGGTATGTGACGATACCTCTGCGGCCGACAGTCTGCCAAATGAACAGCACTGTAGATCCTGCTACAAGCTCGTTGCTTGGCGGGGATGTTTCCCTCTCTAAGGATTTCTTCACTGCTATGATTCGCGCCTCGTTCCTAGAAGGCGAGGTCTACGTTGTCGAGGACGAGGCCAAAATCGTGACCCTCGCCTTGTGGTTCCGGTCTCCTAACCGAATGTTTGGCACGTGAGTCCCCCCCCGGCAGCTCGCCTTTCGACCGTGTTACAGCGACAACGCGTGTCTATGCAGCGAGGCGCAGAGGGGGCTTGGGTTTAATGAAGTTTTCAAGAAACTCTCACCGGAAACGAAGGACTGGTGGACTCATACGGTCCGTATTCTCGGCCATCGCGTTGTTCCTAAGTATGTTCTGATCGTTCATACCCTTAGTACATGCCGACCATGGCCAAGTGGCGGCGCACCTTCTATACTCCAGAGGTGCGTGGACAGGTTGCAGAATGAGCTTCGGCCCCTGCTGACGTCGAGTGCACGTCACAGGAGGAAGCCAGAACTTGGTACTGCAGCCTTATCGTCACCGATCCTGCGCATCAAAACCAAGGATTTGCCACCTTTTTTATGGACACCTTCTACAAAAACGTGCGTCAGTCAGATGGACCGGATGCCCTCAAACGTTGACGCGTTGAAGCAGACGCGCAAGAGCACGGAGATCCTCTGCCTCGCCACGACGACGGAGCTAAACGTACGCGTCCGATTCCAGTTATGTGCAGAAGGAGACTTACTGGGATTTCTTCGCTGAAGGTTTCCAAGTACCTGTCCCTGGGGTTCAAAGAGAGAGGTCGTATCACGCTCGAAGCCCCCATCTACACGTACCCTGTCGTTTGGATGTCCAAGTAATGAGCTGAGAGCTATCGAGTGTGATGTATATGAATCGTACCTCAATCGTCGTCACAGCTTGTATCGAGATCGTGCTGTGTGAGAGATGGAGGTACATGTTGAGTCAAATTTATGAGGTTGCACGGACACGTTTTACAAAAATGTACGTCAGTCAGATGGCTCGGAATCATATCCGCGAACGCTGAAATTTTGGAGCAGACGCGCAAGGACACGGAGATCCTCTGCCTCGCCGCGACGACGGAGCTAAATACACGTCCCCCAGTCAGCTCGCGTTCACGTATGTGCAGAAGGAGACTTACGGGGCTTTCTTCACTCGAAGGTTTCTAAGTACCCGTCCTTGAGATTCCAGGAGCGAGGTTGCATCACACTCGAGGCACCAGTTTACACGTACCCCGTCGTTTTGATGTCCAAGGAATGAGCTGTGCAAAAATTGTCGGAATCATGCTAACGACGATCTTGTCAATTTCGAGTCACCGAGCGTCGTGCATATGAATCGCACCTCAATCTTCGTCGCAGACTCGCAGCTAGCATCGATATTGTGTTGGTCGAGATGTATAGGAACATGTTGAGTCAAATTTATGAGGCTGAGGGATGCCACGTCGCTCAGAGTTCCGTGCACAAGAACGAAAATAAGCGTACGTACCAAGACGGGGAGCATCGACGATCCATTTCTTCCGTCCGTCCCTGAGAGCTGGCGCTTACGAGGTTCGCGGATACCGAGCGCTGTCAATGGCTGTTGTTAATAAGCACCAAGTTGTGGAGAAAGACGGTTGAGAGTCGCCGTTGTCCTCCGCGAGTTCATTGGACGGAGATGAGAGTGAGAAAGAGGTAGTGTTCAACAAATACAAGTAAATATCTCGAGAGACCGTATTATAATTGATACGAAAAACTATGAATATGGAGAGGAGGATATTTATTCATGTCCATATTTAATCGTATTTACTTTGTATTTACTCCCATTTTTTCTGTCTCCGAGTCACTCAAAATCTGATATATTTCTGGACGTGCAATTGATGAAATGACAGGATGGGACTAGATAGCACCACTTCTGATATGTTACATGTATACAAGGTCTCACTACGGCTTCCCCAAGCTCATCGACATGCTTCGGAAAATGCCAAGATGACTTGGAGGTGTCATCTAGAGCGTAAACACAAGAAAGTTGATGTCAATATGATGTCTGCTGACTCTATTGGGGATAATGAACCTCAGAGAACATACATATGGCCAAGGATTCACTTCTTGTAAGCTGTGATCTGGCTGCAATGACCTATGAGTAAATATATTATATTATGCAGCCCATATCTAATCATATCCAGTAATTATGATTATGGCTGATCACATATTTAACGGTAATTTTGCGTATTATTATGATTATATTTAAGTATACTTTATAGTTTGTTGAACACTAGAAAGAGGGCAAAGCCTTTTATGGGTTGTTCGTCGATGTTTTGGAGGTCTCTGAGAAGTTAAAGAGTCAACGGACAGAGTTGAACCAAGTATGTCGAGTTGTCGACGTGTGGACGCACCGAACTCGAAGCAAGCCAGTCTACTGAGGACTCTGCCATCTGGACAGCGGACTCTGGAGATGAATCAAAAAAATAATGCAGGCACTGGAAATGGACGCATCCGGAATTGAACCAGACACCTCTCGCATGCTAAGCGAGCGTGATAAACCAACTACACCATGCGCCCTGACCATACTAGCGCCATGTAAAGGTCCTATCATGGCTACCCCGGTGGATTTAGGATATGATGGTGAGGGCACTGTGTGTCGAGACTCTTCGACATTGACATCTGCTGTCTCAAATTCGTTCCAGACTACATCCCAGCAAATATTACCTCGCCAAGGAAGAACCTTAGCAGAGACTTCAACGCATCCCTTTTGTATGACTGCTGGGATCGGCGACGACGCGAAGTCGAAGGTGGGAGGGAGTCTGGATCCTTTGCGAAACGGACTTATTATTTACTCCGTGGTGGAGAATTTGGAGAGGAAGCTGCCACGGCTAGAGCCCCTCCGACCACGCCTCGTATTCGTCAATATTCTCGTTCAATGACTTCAACACCGCCCGCGCCTGTTCGTTGGCGGGCTTGCCCAAGAACAGCCGCCCCGGCGGCTTCTCCATCCCACTGAGCTCGTATATCTTCTTGACCGCCTTCGCGGTGTCGCCGCCGGGGTTGTGTGCTGCTACCTGTTGGCGAATGGAGACCACGGGACTGTCGGGGGTGTCGTACGCGGGGTGGATAGGGAGGAAGAAGTTCTTGTCCGGGTTCATGACGTTCGTGGCGAAAGGCCCGGGGCAAAGGATGGTCACCTGAAAGTTGGACGTCATACGTTAGGTGGCTGGGACCAGATGGGGAGGTACAACGGAGGAAAGACCTTGATGTTCCATTTGGGGTTGAGCTCCTGCGCGAACGCGACGGAGAAGCTGTCGAAGGCTTCGCGAGATGGGATGTCAACAAAAAAAAACATGCCATGGTAGGTATATATCGCCACTCACCCGCCTTGCTGTGTGAGGAATGACGAAAAGCGTGAGTGAGCGATTGGGATGCGAGCAGTAGGAGGACCGCGTACGTCGAAGAATAAAACGAGGAAACGGGGAACGGGGATATCGCGACGAGCGACGAGACTTGTAGAAGGAGCCCCCCAGCGCCCGACGGGTTCACCTCTCGGAAGAACCGGACTGCCTCCTTAGACACGCTGACGGCCCCAAAGAAGTTCGTCTCGAAGATCCTACGGATCTCCTCTTCCGGCGTGCCCTCCACCTCTCCACATATCACGAACCCGGCGTTGTTAAACACGACGTCTATGCGCCCGAACGCCTTCTCCGCCGCCTTGAAGCCGTCGATGACGTCCTGGGGAACGGTCACGTCGAGCTTGAGGGTGAGAAGGCGGGAGGGGGGGTAGAGCGCGGTCAGGTCGGAGAGCATGGCGGGTTTGCGGAGGGTGGCGACGACGTTGTCGCCGTTGGCGAGTGCCTGCTCGGCCATGACGCGACCAAAGCCGGTCGACGCACCAGTAACTAAAGCATGCCGAAGTGAGCCAGACGAGCACCGACATTGACGCAGAGACCAGAGGACGTACTGAACCACACTTTGGACACCATCGCAGCCGTTTCAAGATCCGAGGGGTGGAGAGACTAGGTAGGAAAGAAGAGGGAAGAAGGTGTTGTCCCCTTGTTTCGACTTCACCGGCCACCTTTATAGCGGTCGACTATTGATGTCGCGATCCCACCAAGTAGCATCACTTAGGTTCAATAGAGGCATTAGTAAACCGCACGGCACGCCTCCTCGCGTCCTTTCCGCCGATGTGCAGGACGCAATGTGGGATTTATGAACGGCCACGGCGTTAAGGACTCTCTACATGTGTAGAGCGCTGGGGAATGCGGGTAGGAGATATCTGTGCTCATGCTGACACACTGAAGCACTTGACGCACGGATTGATAAGTAACCGCCCTCGTCAATTTCTGCGAGCGCCGGTGTCATCTCGGGCCCAGTTGAAAGAACCGCCAGGGGAAGGTCGGATGTCGAATCCCCATCGAGTACTTTGGACGAACTCTGGAATCGGCGCCTTCGTCGTCTTGAAAAAGGCCCCGTGCACGCGTTTGACCATTGCCGTCGACCTGACCATTGCCTTCGAACGACTTCTTCCTATGGGATTGAGAAGAGGTATGTGCTCCTCGAGTGACGCGTTTCGCTTCAGGCTTTGGGCAGTGACATCTCGTATAGATCAACCTTAGAAAAGTGTTCCGTTATTTCTAGTAGGGCCATGCACGGAAGGGGCATACAACGAAAGACTCGGTGAACGGTGGACTATGAAGCTGAAGGCATGGACTTTCACGAAGTGTCGAAAACCTGGAATTCACTCACGTGAGATAAGTATCCTCTGGACACATTGCTCTGTACACATGACCCACGTAACGGCGGTTCGGCCTTGATATCTGTCGTAGCTGGGATCCCAGAGGCAGAAAAAAATGCGACGAAGTTGCATGAGCGGGGTTGGGAGCAGGCTCCTAACCAGCCGTCCAGGAGAGTTTGTCGCTATATATCTCAGAATGAACGGAAAGATGATATCTGAGGATGGATGACCGGACCGACTCACCGACGGAACAGACCGAAACTTGAAACCCCGACCAACTCTAAATCCGCGACAACTCTCCTGGATGGCTGGCAAACAATGTCAGTTCCCACGCCACCGCGCGCGAGGTGGCTGAGCTTGAGGCAGCCAGCGCCGGCGCAAAGCACGGCGAGCGGAGGGCTCTCCGGCTTCCAAGTCACCTGATATAACGCGTCATGCATCATGGCCAGTGCAAGCGCCTGTCACGGATCACTCCATTTCTCTCTTCGTTTGCAGACCTCGTACACGCGACGTGTCACGGCACATGACTTTCCCTTGCATCACATGCTTCAATGACATCATTGCCCGGACTTCCGAGCGGGGTTCCGCATCCTTATCTATGACATCACTGCTCCGGACCTTCGTCCTCCGCCCCATGACTCCTTTCCTATTGTTCCCCCCGCTCGCACCACTATTGCATCGCATCGCACCATCGTACCCACTTGTATATAAGGACAGTGTTTCTCTTCCCTTTTCCCTAGACTGTCCATCTCGTCATACGGTACTGTAGCGCACGTTGCACTACCCTAGACCCCGGCACTCTCGAATCTATTTTCTTCTCGCTCCTCCCATTGTCGCGACTTAGGCGGTTCATCGGTCTCATAAACAGTGTTTCTGACACCTGGACAGTCTACCCCTACGCCTACCTCGCACCCCTCTCTCCATCTACCTCTGCCGTCTCTACGACGTTAAAAACTCCCACCACGGACCTCCCGAACGCACCGGTCTTCCTCCCGTTCAACGGAAAGCCGATCACCCCCCGCGACGACTCACCACTCCCCTACCCTTGGTCCGACGCCGTCACCGTCAACTGCCTTGTCCCCGTACAGAACCTCTGCAAGAAAGATCCCTGGACCGCGCACGGCCTCAACTTCCGCATCTTCGAGTGGAGGTGGCACAAGGATCACGGTACTGTCGTCCTCGCCCTATACGTCCGGATCACTACGTGCATCAACGTAGATCTCGAACGCCTTGAATTCACCCTCCATGCCCCCACCTACCACACATACCTCATCCAGGACGCCCCCAACCCGATCCTCCAAACCAGTTTCACCTCCGTCTCCCAGTTTAACCGTCGGACCCCCGAATCCACCCCGCCACCAGTCCTCCGTCCCACCATCAAGGGTAAGACCCTTCGTCGCCGCCACCACGAACATAAGATCCGCCAGGCAGTAAAAGCCGGCTACCTCACCAAGAAACTCCTCGGCCGTCGCCCCATCGCGGCAGACTTCTTCTAGACCATCATCACGTCCTCCACAACCCCTCGTCCCCCCACTCCGAACCTTCCCCCAGGCGTCTTTCGAGACTACTGTCCCGAAGAATACTATATCCTCACCTCGCAGCAGACTAAGGAATCCGTACGTTGGCTGCACGACGAACCAAACCGGCAACGTCGAGACTGGTACTTCGACGACCGCGACGAACAACCCTACGTCAAAGAATCGGATTTTGCCACCGCTGCGGACGTTCTACAGCGCTTCCTGAACCCCCCTCCGACCAACTCGCCCCCACCCCGTCGACGTACTGTAATCGAAGTCCCAGAAGGGATCAACCACAACGACACAACTGGGAAGTGGTACGCCTATAGACGGAACAAGAACGGAACCCCAGGACGATCAGTAGTTGAGTGGCAGCCCACTTCGTTCAGTCCCGTCCAAGATCACTGGTCGTGGCATCATAACCAGCAATTCCTCACCCCCGCCGACTTCCTTGTCGCAAAACAAGTTGAGGACGAAGTTGAAGAAGCAGAAGAACGCCGACGAGAAACCCTACGCCGCCTTGATTAAGAACTCGCCCAATCCCTCACCGTCCCCCTCCCCTTCGACAAGATGTCCGACGCCGAATCCAAACCTGCCGTCTCCAAGCGGGAGATCGGCCCCAAGCCAAAGCCATTCAAAGGCGATAGACGCGACACCCTCCGGTTCTCCCTCGAGCTCCGCATGTTCCTGCGCGTTAACAAGGATGTTTATGCCACAGATGACGCCAAGATGATGCTCCTCCTCAGCCTGATGGAGGACGACACGGCGAAAGCCTGGGCCACGCATCGCCGCATGGAACTCTTCGCCGACGAAGACGAGAAGGAAGACGCCGACACCCTCGACCCCACGCCCCCAACACTCCACTATAGCTCCTACAAAGAGCTCTTCGAGAGGTTTGGCAAAGACTTCGTGCCCGTCGATCCGAAGATAGAGGCTCAGCGTAAGATCAACGAGCTCGCAATGACCACCCGGGACGTCACTGACTTTATCACCGAGTTTGAGATGCTGGCAACCATGTCAGTGTACGACGACGAGGCGCTAATCCACTTTTTCAAGAAGGGACTTCAGCGTGACCTCGGCAAGCAGGTGGCCCGGTCGTACCCGTTCCCCACCAAGCTCGCGGAGTGGAAGGAGCGCGCCCGCCGCATCAACCACCAGTGGCTCGAAGAGAATCCGGAGAGGAAGAGCAGTCAGTCCAAGGGGGCTGTCGCGTTCACCTCGAACGGTTCGACCAACGACTCCTTGTCGCGCCGAGTCGGCGCCTTCACCAACACCTCGACCCGCCCTGCAAAGCTGACGGACGATGAGCGCGCAAAGATGATGCGCGAAGGCAAGTGCTTCATGTGTCGACAAGCCGGTCACGTCTCTCGCGACTGCCCCAACCGCAACTTGAGCGCACGACGGGTGGGCGCAGTAGAGACTGGGTCCAAGGCCCCTCCCCTGCCGACGAACACGGCTCCATCCACTGCGAAAGCAGCTCCCGACCCATCCAAAACCATTGCGGCGATCACTCGCCAGCTGAAGGATCTGGACGCGGAAGGCAAGGAGCAGGCAGTAGCGCTGTTGAAGGACATCCTGGAATCGCAGGATTTTTGAAACACCCCCCAGTCGCGTCGTCTGGTGGAGGCAAAGGACTTTTGGTATCATCGTCGAATCGTTTCGCTGTACTATCATCCATGCATACCTGTGAGCAATCGTATCCCCCGTGTTTGTATCTGTCTACTGTCACCAAGAACAGGCAAACACCATCGATCACGCTCAAAATCAAGCTGATCGGACGAGTTACCAAAAGAGAAATCGACGCAGACGCGCGGCTTGATAGTGGCGCAGAAGGAATTATCCTGAACCGAGAAGCTCACCACAAGAAAACTAGAAAACCCGTTCCCCGTGCGTAATGTGGACGGCACCGAGAACATCATGGGCTGGGTACGTGACACAACGACCCAGCGGATCCGGATATACTCGCAAGATTCAAGGGCGTACCATGAGGAAGAAGCTGAGTTCTTCATCACCGACATCGGCGATCATGACATGATCCTTGGAACAGACTGGCTCGACGAGCACAATCCCACCATATACTGGCAACGAGACCGTGTTGACATGCTCCGCTGCCCTCCCTCGTGCACTCTGTCCAAACCTCCTGTGACGAACCTCGCAACCAAGCCACGGAAACCATCATCGGTCCAATCACAGCGTAAGGTTGAAGCAGGTAAAACCCCGAGGACACCTCTCGTTCTGGACGATCCCTTCCCAGAGCCGACATATGTGTCCTGGACCCCAGTCCCTACTTATGTTATTCCTGCATGCAGAGTCAAAGGTGTTCGCGTCCGTACGGTCCATCGCTCCCCTCTACCCGTACGACTCTTCACTGAAGACGACGACGAGCGGCCCATGGTATTCCGAGACTGGGAGATCAATGGACTACGCCGCGCCGGAATCCTCCCTGAAACCGATGGTCCTAATCCAGATGCAATACCCATCCGCGCGGGCTTTACAAAAGCGCAGGAGCTTGCAGAGCATTCAAAAGAGAACGCACGCCCGCAAACCTTTGAAGACTTAGTCCCCCCGCCGTACCGCGACTTTGCGCCTGTATTCGACAAGAAAACCTCCGAGCGACTTCCTGACCGACGGCCATGGGACCATGCTATCGACATGAAAGATGGCTTTGAACCCAAACCATGCAAGATCTACCCCCTCTCACCTTCCGAGCAGATCGAACTCGACACCTTCCTCGACGACCACCTGAAGAAGGGCTATATCCGCCCTTCGAAGTCACCTCAGGCGAGTCCGTTCTTCTTTGTGAAGAAAAAGGATGGAAAGCTGCGTCCCGTACAGGACTATCGAGAATTAAACAAGGGCACTGTCAAGAATGAATACCCCTTGCCACTGATCTCTGAAATTGTCGACCGTCTCAAAGGTGCAAATATCTTCTCCAAGATGGATGTTCGCTGGGGCTACAACAATGTCCGCATCAAGGAAGGCGACGAGTGGAAGGCTGCGTTCAAGACGAATTGCGGTCTCTTCGAACCTACGGTGATGTTTTTCGGGCTTATGAACTCCCCTGCGACGTTTCAGGCAATGATGAATGAACTGTTCAAGGATCACTTCTACCGACGTTTCATCAAAGACTTCTCCAAGGTTGCACGACCCCTATTTGACCTGACAAAGAAGGACTGCACATGGGACTGGTCGACGGACTGCCAAACTGCGTTTGACGCACTGAAAGCTGCGTTTACCTCCTCCCCCGTCTTGGTCATGCCTGACCCAAAGAAGCCTTACCTCGTTGAAGTCGATGCCTCGGACTTTGCTACTGGAGGTATACTCTCGCAGAAAGGCGACGACGGTCACTGGCATCCAGTGGCGTATCTGTCCAAGGCCCTATCGGAACCGGAACGGAACTACGACATCTACGACAAGGAGCTGCTTGCGATCATCCGTGCGCTTGAAGCCTGGCGCCACTACCTCGAAGGCGCCCCCGACACCGTCGAAATCTGGACAGACCACAAGAACCTGGAGCACTTCAAGACGGCACAGAAGCTGAGCCGCCGACAGGCACGTTGGGCTCTATTCCTCACTCGATTTGACTTCGCGCTCGTTCACAAACCAGGAGTATCCCATCGCCCAGACCCAATGTCCCGACGACCTGATCACAAGCAGGGCGTTGAGAACGACAACAAGGAGCGTATTTTGCTCGACCCCAAGTACTTCCAGATACGTGCAACAAGGCCAGGAGCAGTAACCTCCCTCGGCGATGTCGAACTCCGACGACGTATCCGCGACTGCAAGACCAAGGACATCGAGGTCGTTCAAGCTCTGGATGCCATCTTACGGAATGGACCACGTACACTCGTCAAGAACCTTCAAGAGTGGAACTACGAAGAAGGCCTGGTCCTGTTTAGAGGAAAGGTATATGTCCCTGCAGACGACGGGTTGCGACACGACATTGTCAAAATGTACCATGAATCGCCCCTGGCTGGACACCCCGGTCGCTTCAAGACTTACGAGCTTGTGAGTCGTGAATATTGGTGGCCTGGCATGTCTGTCTTTGTCCGCGACTTTGTAGCAGGATGCGCAACCTGCCAGTCAACGAAGACACAGAGCAGCCGACCCCACGTCGACATGATCCCAAACGAAGTACCTGATCGACCATTTGGCGTCATCTCCACCGACTTCATCGTCAAACTCCCTGACTGCGAAGGCTATAATGCCGTCAATGTCGTGGTCGATCGCCTCACCAAGATGGTGGTTACCACCCCATGTACAACGAAGATCACCAGTGATGGCACGGCCGACATTCTCTTCGACAAGGTATACCGGCACTACGGCTTAGCAGACAAGATCATCTCGGATCGTGGACCCCAATTTGCTGGACAGGTGATGCGTACACTCAACGAGAAGCTCGGGATCAAGTCCGCCCTCAGCACAGCGTATCACCCACAGACAGACGGCCAAACCGAACGCGAGAACCAGAACCTCGAGCAGTTCCTGCGAGTATTCTGCAACTACCGTCAAGACGACTGGGTGAAGTGGTTGCCCTTCTTCGAGTTTTCTCACAACTCTCGCACCCACGCAGCTACTGGAAAGGCTCCCTTTGAAGTCCTCTACGGCTTCCTCCCAAAGATGTACCCATCCGTAAACCCGTCCTCAAAGGTCCCTGCAGTTGAAGAATGCCTCCGTCAACTTGAAGAAGTCCGACAAGAGATCAAAGCCAGCCTTGCCCTCGCATCGGACTTAATGAAGCACTACAATGGTGACACGATCAGCAAATCGACACTGTTCGCCATTGGAGACAAGGTCTGGCTCGAAGGCAAAAACCTGAAGACGACGAGGCCGAAAGCTAAGCTTGCTGCCAAACGATTTGGACCCTTCGAGATCGTTGACGTCATTAGCCCAGTGAACTACCACCTGAAGCTGCCGAAGACGTGGAGAATCCACCCAGTCTTCCATGCTTCGCTGCTCACCGCGTACAAGGAGACAACGGCACATGGTCCAAACGATGAACAACCGCCGCCTGACCTCGTTGATGACGAAGAAGAATATGACGTTGAAGACATCATCGACTCGAAGCCGACCCGCAACAAGAAAGGCATACAATACCTCGTCAAGTGGGCAGGCTATCCTGACTCCGAGAATACCTGGCTCCCTCGCTCCTCGCTCTCAAAGGTCACCGACATGATCGACGCCTTCCACAAACGCCATCCAAACGCGCCCCGCCCTGTGCGTTCCCTCGGCATCTCCTTTGACGATTTTCTCGCATCTACCCTTGCAGATGACATCGCGCTCCAGGCGAAAGCGCGTCTTAAAGGGGGGGTAATGTCACGGATCACTCCATTTCTCTCTTCGTTTGCAGACCTCGTACACGTGACGCGTCACGGCACATGACTTTCCCTTGCATCACATGCTTCAACGACATCATTGCCCGGACTTCCGAGCGGTGTTCCGCATCCTTATCTATGACATCATTGCTCCGGACTTCCGTCCTCCTCCCCATGACTCCTTTCTTATTGTTCCCCCCGCTCGCACCACTATCGCATCGCATCGCACCATCGTTCCCACTTGTATATAAGGACAGTATCCCTTTTCCCTTTTCCTCAGACTGTCCATCTCGTCATACGGTACTGTAGCGCACGTTGCACTACCCTAGACCCCGGCACTCTCGAATCTATTTTCTTCTCGCTCCTCCCATCGTCGCGACTTAGGCGGTTCATCGGTCTCATAAACTGTGTTTCTGACACAATGGTGATGTTCTTCGGACTAACCAACTCGCCCGCAACATTCCAAGCAATGATGAACGCACTATTCAAGGGATTAATAGACATGGGAAAAGTAGTGGTGTACATGGACGACATATTGATATTCACAGAAACACTCGACGAACATAGAAGACTGATGAGAGAAGCCCTTCAAATTCTGGAACAAAATGATCTGTTCCTGAAACCGGAAAAGTGCTTCTTCGAACAATCATCAATCGAGTACCTAGGCGTGATAATCACGCATAACAAGGTACAGATGGACCCGATTAAGGTTCAAGGACTATCCGAATGGCCTACACCGAGGAAAGTAAAAGAAGTTCAATCATTCCTCGGATTTGGAAACTTCTATTGACATTTCATCAGAGACTATTCTAAGATCGCAAGACCACTATTCCAACTCACGAAGAAGGACCATGACTGGAACTGGACGACCGAATGTGAAAATACCTTCAACAGGCTGAAACACGAGTTCACGTCGTCCCCAGTCTTGATCATGCCTGACGAAAACAAACTGTTCCGCGTAGAAAGCGACGCCTCCGACTTCGCGTACGGAGCTATCCTATCACAACCGGATGAAACCGAAAGATGGCATCCGGTCGCGTACCTGTCCAAATCGTTGTCACCAGCGGAACAGAATTACGAAATATACGACAAGGAACTCTTGGGAGTGGTAAAAGCCCTAGAACACTGGCGACACTATCTAGAAGGAGCGAACTACAAGATCGAAATCTGGACAGACCACAAAAATCTGGAATATTTTACAACAGCCCAGAAGCTCAATCGACGACAAGCATGATGGAGCTTGTACCTATCCCGCTTCGACTACACCCTGGTGCACAAATCAGGAAGTACAAATAAAGCGGACGGACTTTCTAGAAGATCAGATCATAAAGAAGACATTCCAGACAACGACGAACGAATCCTACTCCACCCTTCAATATTCAAGGCTAGAGCCACTGGAAGGGGAACAGTCAAAGCGATCGGAGATAAAGAACTTCTCAGAGAACTAAGGAACTTCTCGCACCTAGATGATGAGGTTTGGACAGCGCTAGATACGATCAAAAAATCAGGACCACGTACCCTTGCAAAAGGAATTGAAGATTGGAACTTCGAGAATGATCTGATCATCAGAAAAGGGAAGATCTACGTACCACAGAATCTCGAACTGCGACACATGATCCTAAAATCGCATCATGATCTCCAGACGATTGGACATCCAGGAGAAATGAAAACTCTAGAACTGGTACAAAGAAACTTTTGGTGGCCAAAGATGATTTCCTTCGTAAAAGGCTATGTTCAAGGATGTCCCGTATGCCAGTCAACAAAGAATGTCACGCATCCGGCAAAACATCCATTACAACCTACGGAGATACCAGAACGACCATGGGAAACAATCACATCAGATTTCATCACAGATCTTCCAATCTCCAATGGATTTGATTCGATCAACGTAGTCGTCGACAGGTTCACCAAAACCGCAGTATTCACACCGTGCCTAAAGACGATCAACGCAGAAGAAATGGCTGATCTTCTGATCGACAACGTCTACAGACGATTCGGCCTATGGAAAAGAATGATATCAGATAGAGGTCCTCAATTCGCGTCCAAAGTATTCCAATCCATTTGCGAAAGCCTTGGAATTGTCTCGTCACTCAGTACGGCGTACCATCCCCAAACAGACGGAGAAAC
The DNA here is from genome assembly GCA_012932865.1 of Amylostereum areolatum. Lineage (NCBI taxonomy): Eukaryota > Fungi > Basidiomycota > Agaricomycetes > Russulales > Stereaceae > Amylostereum > Amylostereum areolatum. Next base: position 238,530 of record SAXG01000064.1, on the reverse strand, counting down.
TGAAAGAGTGAATCAAGAACTAGAACAATATCTTCGAGCATTCTGCAACGGAGATCAAACAAATTGGGCGAAACTTTTACCAAAAGCAGAATTCGCACACAATATACGACAACATTCAGCTACAAAAACTTCCCCATTTGAACTCCTACACAGATATCAACCGGTTTTTAACCCGGCAATACCAACCGATCCACGGATACCAACGGCCGAAGAAAGAATAAAGAACTTTAAGAACACATGGGACAACGCAGAAGCAAGCCTGGAAATAGCTGCTAAATTGATGAAAATGCAGCATGACCAAACTTTCACACTATGAGATCAACTCAAACAGGGCAACCAAGTATGGTTAGACGGAAAAAACCTTAACACGGTATACCCGAAAACCAAGCTAGCACCGAAACGATTCGGCCCGTTCAAAATTGAAAAGGTTATAGGACCGGTAACCTATCGTCTAGAACTACCAATGAAATGGAAAATACACCCAGTATTTCACGCAGCGCTGTTAATCCCGTTCAAAGAGACAGAGCAATATGGCGAAGCTTATGAAAGACCGCCTCCGGAACTAGTAAACGACGAAGAACTCTATGAATTAGAAACAATAGTAGCCTCAAAACTAGACAAACGGTATTCCGAACCATTACATTACTTCGTAAAATGGAAGGGCTACCCAGACTCCGGTAACACATGGGAACCGGCATCTAATCTCGAAGGATCAAAAGCTGCGATCACAGAGTTCCATCGGAATAACCCCAAGGCACCGAAGTTGCCACCACAGCCAATCAAAGATACCAACACAGAAGTTACTGATCGGGACGAGATCACTGCAACACCGCAAGAGCGAAGACCAACAAGACGAAAGAAACGCAAGACGAAAGTAAGACATCGGTGAGACTCAACGCCATTCAGGCAAATGCACTGCCAACAAAGGGGGGATAAAAACCCTACGGGTTCAACGAGACAGGTCACCAATGTCCACCACCCCAAACGCAACCAACACTTCCTCTACCAATCCAATCGTCTCACCCAACAATGTCGACCGCCTCCGCCTCGTCTGCAACAAAGTACACCACACCCAGCAGGAACGCGCTCTCTGCGGAGACTGCTTCATCGCTTGATCGGCAGCAATCATCGCAATTAAGTCAGTACCTCCTCCGTCTAGGTCAGGACCAGACGGAAGAACAGGGGGTAAGCCGACTAGAAGCACACAAAGGAACCCAAACTAAAGCGCCCAAATTCCTCACAGGTGCTAATGCAATCCCCGTGGCCCAGAGCGACGGAAATCCAAATGCCCGATTCCCCGATACTAGAAAGCCAGATAGCCCGCATGATAGCCGGAGTAGCGATCGAGCAAGCCAGAGAACGGATCGACGACCTCAAGAGGGAGTCGGCCGATGTCCAGAACATCCTACAAGATCACATCAAGATGCTCAACGGAGAACTCCTCCAATTAGACTCGAGGTACCTAATGCTCTCGATCGAGATGGAAGAACGGGAAGTCAAACTGCTTCGACGATTCCGGAAGTTAGCGCAGCGGCTATACTCAACGTCGCAGAGCTCCGAAGATTTCTCACCGAAGTCGGACACAGGATCAACTGGCTCAATTGGGAAAGACACACCTTCCGTGCCGCCTACGAAGGAGAAATCCTCCGAAGGCGAATGGAAACTACCGGAGTTCCCCATATGTCGCCATGCGACAGCCCCGACATCGACCTCATCTTCCATGGATATCACATCTCCCCGGGCTATACTGTTCGACCCGATCCCATCACGTCCACCCTCACCAGACCCCCGTTCCTTCCTAACACCCCTCCGCGACCCATCACCGCTCCTACACCGCCGGGATCCCTACCCATCCCCGGAATCACCCAGATTAACCCCGTCCAGCCTCCCATCGCTGGAAACGACGTATCCGGAGAGTACACCGGACAGCCCCTGGTTTCCCCAAAGCCCGGACAACCAACCGGAAGATCCGCAGCGGAAAGTCCGCGACACGTACCTCGGACATCTTCTTCACTGCCAGCGATGCCTAGACCGCCAACTCCGTTCCCAGCTTCTGCTGACGACACTCCCATGCCGTGGCACGGAGGTCCCCCTGCTTATCCCTCATTCCTACGCTCATACTCCGACCACGCTAGAGATCCCATCGCCCAAGATCCCCGAATCACCCCACAGCGACGTAAACATGATTCTGTCGACTCCGACGGAAGAACGCTCAAGCGGATCAGAAACGTCGGATTCCCCGATAAGTCAGGCGATGAAGAACTGCAACAAGATCCAAGAGATAATCGAGCAAATGATGGAGACCCGCACTCGCTGGAGACAGAAGCACGAGTCAACGGACGAGTCGGACAGTTCAGCGGAAGAATCGGACAGTCCGACGGACGACAAGACGAAGGAAGTAGCCGAGAATCCCTCGGACCCATGGAGCGACGAGCCAACCACGTGGACGCAAGAGAAGTGGGACGCAATTCCCGCGAAGCCGCAGAAACACTGCTGGAAATGCGGCGAGTGAGGCCATCTCCGCCGAGATTGTCCCCGTCGCAAGAACACTCCCCCTCACTTCCCCCAATCGCGGTCTTGCTATCCCCTCCGACCACGGACTCCTCTTCCTTGCCCTCGCCCAAGCCGTCCGGATATCAGCTACGGTCCAGGAACACTGATGTCCCACCCCCACCTCCGACGTACCGACGCTACCGCCCGCGCCCACAGGCAGCTTCTGTGATTCCTTACGCGGTGTGAGAGCCTGACGCACGAAGCCGCCCAACACGCCACCGAACAGTGGTTGTACTGGGAGGACGCCATGCTCCGCACTCAGCGGGAACCCCCTTCGTGATTCAACCACTCCTGGCGCGTCGACGATCTCTTCTGGAAGAAAGAAGATTGGGACTTGCAGGAAGCGGAAGAGTCGAAGGATCACTGGCCGGAGCCCTGGTAAGCGCACGGACGAACTTTTACCCATCATCATGCACTCGGACTTTCTCTTTCCCCCCATCATCACGTTTTAGCATTCATAGTTACAACACTTCTTGGACTGATCACGGACTGCGCCCTCATCCGCACGCATATTTTCCTCAGACTTCTCCACTGTACAGATTCCTATCGCTATGAGGAAGGCGAAGCGCCTGGTATTCTCCCCGCGACGCGCTGGACGTGTCGCTTGCTTACGACTCGGTTTTGATTATGTACGAACTCTCGCTTACGATTGACAGCAATGATTACATCATTGCCCCTCCGCATCGTAAGGATAAAAGGGAAAGCCACAGCGACAACGACACCCTCAGACATCGTCTAACAAACCCACTCGCACCACCCAAACCAACCAAACATGTCTTCTACTCTCGCCTCCTCTTCGCGCAACCTCTCCACCGTCGACTCTACTCCTCCTACCACCCCTCCTCCCTCGCCCGTCCCCTCGCGCACTCCCACGCCCGACCCACGCGACAAAGAACTCCTTCGTCATCTCAAGCGAGTCACGGAACTCCTAAGCCGTCGGGACGTCGCTCGCACCATGAAGAGGCCGAGAAGCCTCGACGAAGAAGCGCTGCAGGAATCGAAGCGGAGATGCGGTATCAAAGGAGTCTTCAAGAAGCACGGGCCCCGATTCAGAAACCCCGACGACCCAGTCATGACGACGAGGATAGGGCATAGGCTAGGGTCTCCCACGATGGACGGGGAGGATATGAAGGTAGTGGAGTCGTGGTTGAAGCGGTAGAATAGAATTCTATCGCCCGATTTCGAACAAACATAAGAAGAGTGAACATCAAGATAAGAAAAATCAGAAAACACGATGCAGCCCACTCAGTCACCCGATCTCACAATGTTCACTGCGACCACTCCACGTTCACTCGTCATCGTCATAAGTGTGATCGTAACACTTACCGTCCTTACCGCCCTCACATCAATAATCTTCATCCATCGATGGCGTCGACCGAACGAACGTGTTCAAGAACTTCCTATGGAACCCATCCGATTCGCGAATCTACGAGACATCGATTCTAGAGAGGGGGATAGTGTTACAACTCCGATAAGGTATCTCATTTTCCCTTACCTTATTCGGAAGGACATCGCTAAACGACGGATTACGGCTGTGCCCCAGTTCGTAACCGTCTCAATGACGCGACCACGACAGTGCCACAGATTGTCACCGTCTCAACGGCATAGCCACGACGGTGCCACAGATCGTCACCATCTCAACGGCATAGCCACGATGGTGCCACAGTCTCGTCCCCGTAGATACTTGATACAACCGTCGCTCAATGTACATATGTTTACTCGACCTCCTTTCTTATAAAAGGAGGCTCAACGAACGAGCTATTCCCCAGCTCGTTCTCTTTATAAATACAGGACTGTTCTAAATAGAACCTCCTCTTAAAAGCTATTAAAGAGAACCCAAAGTAACTAAGTCGAAAGCTCGCCTAAGTCTTCCGTGAAGACTTACTGCCTCGCTTACCGACCTCAACCTTCGTATAACTGAGACGTCTGGATCGCCTGATCCCACTTCTCACACACACGAGTACTGTAGCCTGAGCCGCTTGTCACGTGATAAGGACCGTCCTTAACACCCCGCCCCGTCACGCGCCCTCAATGTACAGCCCCCGTCACCCATATGTCTGGTCAGTACCCCTTCAGATGTTTCCTCGCGCGTGATCCTTCGTCTGACCCTGACCTCAGTTTGCTTCTGCACTTGATTGGCTGTATCTGTATCTATTATATATCATGTACATGTGTTCACTAGTGTACAAAGTTCATGAATTATGATCTGCTCTTTGATCCCTAAACTGTGTGCTTTCAGTGCTTGGAGTGACTGGAAAATGCCCTGGGCAATTTATTGCAGTATCTGAAACTACTGGACAATATACTTGGGTACTTGAGCCTCCTGTCTCATGGCCTTCCCTACCTTGACATCTACTTACCAAGTGTATCCAAGGCTAGCCTCAAGTGAAATGGGTGCTTGGGCCAGAAAGTGGCCCGGCTTGGCCAATGTCCACATTGCTGGGGACTTGGGGTGCTGGGTGACTTGCCCAAGGACCCCAAGTCACTGTCAAGTACCGGGAGTTTTCCTGATGCAGAATCGACTGTCAGTCGTTGTTGGCATTGGCGTTGCCAGCGAGGCAGGTGAGGCGTGCGACTCTGCGAGGAGAAGCCGCGTTTCCCACGCCCTTGGCCTCCGCGCGAAAAGCTCTAAGTCACGAGAGCAATCGAAATGCTGAGCGACATGGCTCGCAAATTTTTGAAGAAATTGAGAGGCATGTATTTCATATATGAAAATCTTCATATGCGAGCCCAGAGGGCTGAAGGGAGAGGTGGATGAAGAGAAAATGCGAAATATCCATGCTGCTCACTTGGCCTTGCTCTCACGTGCATTACTGGCGGCCCCGCGACCAGACCGGCCATCGAGATCTAAACTTGTACTCTGAGCACTCATTCCAGCCGGATCAGCCGATGTGAAGTCGGCGTACACTCAGAGCGTATCCAGAGAAGTGTGACGAGCTCGGAAATAAAAGGATACTCTGCGTGTGCTCTGCGCACACTCTGAGTATCAACATGAGCTCACTCTGAGTATGCAGTAAGCGTGTGCACTCAGAGCAGCCTGGACCCTCTGGCAGTGTACCTATCGACAACAGCCATCGACGGCGTGTGATATCCGCGAACCTCGTGGGCGCCGGCTCTCAGATCTCAGGGATGGACGGAAGACATGGATATCTGGATCACGGCGCTGCTCCCCGCCGTGGCAGTGGCATGTCAGCCCGTCCGAGCCGCCCTTCTTTCCGCTTTTCCTCCGACGTGTTGGCGGAGTCCAACAGTAAGTAGAGGCGGGCGTGGCCGTAGATGCGGTGACGGGCAGTGTGGAAGAACAACGCCGCGCGGGCGCAGCTGACGAGGAGGGACGTCCCCCGGTGCGCGCGCAGGAAGCAGTGCAGAGCAAAGCACATAAGTAAGTCCGCACGAGCCGCCCGTATTCCACCGCTGTCAAATGCCCAATGCCCGTCCTCCCAACTGCAGGACCCCCGAAAATTAGGGGTGATGCCTGATCAGATTTCTCAAAATCTGAGGCTTGACCATAGGATGATTTTGGAAATTTGGCCAGATTTCGTCGGATAAAATCTGCTTTTTTGCCAAATTTTGGAGTTTTCGTCGGATGTGTGATCAGGCCTCCAAAAGGCCTTTTTTTCGTCGGATTGACACATCAGGCCTCCAAAATGTCAAATTTTCTTCGGAGACTGTGTATAAGGCTTCAGAAATGCGAAAGGCTTCTTAAATTCAGTATATCAGACCCTCAGATGCTCAGATATCGTACAGTATAGAGTCCAAATGGTGCCCATGAAGTGCGAAGCCGTGACTCGGTGAAGCTCGGCATGGGTTCCGGCTCCGGGCCGCATTCGGCGGCCGCGGCGGCGCAGCCGCCACATGCAACACCCCACGAGGGCTGAATTACGGGCTCATAGTTGGTGCTTTGGTGGACAAACTGTACTTTGATACTCAATCCGCGCTCAAACTAGCCGCAAGCAATCACCAATCAGGTCATGAGTAGACAGAGAACCTAGGCCAAAAAGCCTATTTTTGGTAGCATCATCGGACAAAAATCAGGCCTCACCCCAGCAGCACCTGGGAAAATTGGATAAAAATCAGGCCTTCAATGGCTCCAGCCATTTTCATCGGATAAAAATCAGAAATTTTGGTCCAAAATCCCAAAAATTTCATAGGATGGTGATCACATCAGGGAAACCCCCCCATAGTTATTTTTGGTAATCATTTCCCGGTTTGGCAACGACGCGGCAGAGCAAGCGTGACCAAACAGAAGTCGAGTGTGCGCGAGGTGCTGCCGCCCCACCACCTTCCACCGAGATTTTTAGAGTAAAATACTTTGTAGGTGGCGATTTATACTATATTACTTTACATCTGTGAGCTTGAAACAATGAAAACGACTCAGTGGGCACGACTGCTACACGAACGAGTTCACATCCGAAAATTTCCTAATTAGGAAGTCGACGCGAGACGCGCTGGCTGTGGGCACCTCCGAGACTGTTTTTGTTGTAGCTCTCAAACTATTGCTCATGTACAGAAGATAATTATATGCGAATGATCAGTATAGAAATGCGATTCTGAGAGTATCAAGATCGTCTTTTTTTTGCGAGTTTTTGCAAGGGGTGGTCTGCAGAGCTCAACCCCCCATGCTCATGCTTTTTTGACCATTCAGTGATATTCCGGAAACAGAGGAGCACAGAACATGATGTATTCAACTTTATAGTACATATACAATGCATAGAATAGGTGATCTACATAAATAACCAGAGGATCCCAGAAAGAAAACACCCCTCCTGCTCAAAAAAGCGCCAGTATCCACCCTCCTCCTGAGACTGCCTGACCGCCTATCCTTCAAGTGGAAGGAGCACGAGCAGGGACACGGAGGTGTTCGCGGTCCGTGCATTCGTTGGGCGCGGAGACGAAGGGTGCGTACACCGATAGGGAGCCGTGCGCGTGGAGGGTGAGGCCTAGGAGTTTGCAACTGACAGTGCTTGCGCGCGAGGAGTGTCGGGTAGGGGGCCGGCATGACGTCGTCCGGGAACGACGGATGGGCGGATGATGGGCGGAGTGAAACAGGCGAGGCGCTCGCGCACCCTTGGCCACGGCCGTAGGGAGACCGCCGGCGCGCAGCGGACGCGGGCACTGCGTAGGCGTGCGAGCGTGCGCTCAATGGAGAGTGCGCGACGGTGCGGCATGGAAAAACTTGGCAGGGGCAGCAGGGATGGGGGTGTTGGGTGTAAAGGCGGAGGTGTTGGGCATGGGAATAGGCGGAGGGAATGGGGGAGGGGACGCGGGTAGGGACGCGTACGTGTCCTGGTGTCAGCAACGACTAGTGCGACAGCACCAAGTTACGACAAAGCTGACAGAGGAAGAGGACGACAGAGGGGAGCCGATCAGACACGGCGACAGACAAGGGAAAGCAAGCAAAGTCGGTAGAATTGACTAGCTCGAGATAAGGAATATGTACAGCGAGAGCGAGCCTTATATACACAAGAGGAGAGAGACTTAGGTAAGCAACCAATACACGGCGATCAGTAAGCAGACCAAGTATAAGTAAGCAGTCGTATGTAAAAGAGCACAGCATGAGTCAGTATCGTACAGCATGAGTCAAGAGAAAGGAGTCAGACCCGGACCGAGATGAGTCACGTGGGTCCGGGCGGGATATAGATGAGCCGGGTCCGGGCCAAGGTGGAGCCGGACCGGTGATAAGTCGATAAGTCCTAAAGCGTGTAACCGATGTAAAGTAAAAAGAAAATTATAGACCGTTCATGACATCACCCCTTCCTTAGATTCGACGTCCTCGTCGTAATCAGATCCAGTTTCTTCCTCCGACAGGAGTTTCCAACGATTAAGGCGTGCAGGTTTCGGGGCACCCGGATGTTCACGGTGGAAGTCGTCAATGCGTTTCTTGGCATTCTGGAGATTGGTGAGAGGCTCCCAAGTATTGTCATTGTCTGGGTAGCCTTTCCATTTGACGAGGTACTTGAAGCCGCGACCAACCTTCTTGGAGTCTATAATCTTTTCGACCTCATAGACTTCCTCTCCTTGGACTAACTCTGGCGGTGGAGGTGTAGGTGCTTTCTGATTGTCAAAGGCAGGACCGTTGTGTGGAGATAGGAGGGACTCGTTGAAGACCGGATGTTTTCGTGACCAGGATGTAGGGAGGCGAAGCTTGTAAGCCGATGCTCCGACTTTTTCCAGGATTTCGAAAGGACCAAAGCGCTTGTCATCTAGCTTTTGCATAGGACGTGCCGTTTTGATTACGGTTTGGCCATCTCTGGTCTTGGCTTCCAGCCAGACGAAGTCGCCAATTTTGTAATCTATTGGTTCGTCCTTCTTGCGATCGTAAAAGCGCTTTTGATCGTCCTGTGCTGCCTTTAGCGCAGAGCGGGCTTCCTCATAGATGTCTCGCATGCGTTGTGCAAACTCGTTCGCCGATGGGTTGTCTGTCTCACGTCGAGGGTTTGTCCCCAGGTAGAGTTCCCGACCATAGTTGGCAAAGTTGGGAGACATCCCAATCGAACTATGGACCATGTTGTTGAGCGCAGTCATGGCAAGTGGGAGGTAACGTGTCCAATTGTCCTGTCGTTGATTGACGAAGATGCGAAGGTAGTTTTCCATGGTCATGTTGGAGCGTTCGGTCTGTCCGTCCGTCTGAGGGTGATACGCCGTGGACGGGTTCCCTTCAATGCCTAACAGTTGGAACAATGCTGTGGTGAATTTGGAGACAAACACGCTGCCACGGTCGCTGACGATCTTTCTAGGAATTCCATGATGGGGGATCACCTCGCGTAGGTACTCGAAGGCGAGTTCGTCCTCCGTTAGGTCTTTGGTCGTGGCCCAGAATACAACCTGCTTGGTACCCATGCAGTTCACATTGCAGATGGCGTCTTTTCCATCCGAGACTGGGAGCGGCATGACAAAGTCGATGGATACATGCTCCCAAGGCGCTTGTGGCGGGTCATGTGGGTGGAGTGGAGCGGCAATGCGATCATGTCTAATCTTGGTACGTTGGCAGGTCTCACATCCTTCAACATATTTCCGGACATCGTCTCTAATGGCAGGCCACCAGTAGTTGCGCGTGATGAGCTCATGGGTCTTGTATCGTCCTGGGTGACCGACAAGCGGGCCGTCATGATGAGCTTGGATGATGTCTGCACGGAGTCCTTTGTCTCTTGGGACATAGAGTCTGTGTTGCCAGGTGATCGTTCCATCTGCGTGTTCCAGCCATCCCTTCACTTTGAGTGCTAAGGCGCGTTCTACTGCATGGTCTCGGAGTAAGGTAGCCTCCTGAATCCGCTCAATGAAGACATTGTCAGGTCCATTGGTTATAATTCCTGCATGGTTGAGGGCGCGAAAGAGTTCTGGTTTCAGGAGGACAATGTTTTCATTGTCTTTCTCCCCCTTCTCAAGGCCCGCTAGTCGGGAAATAGCATCGGGTTTACCCATTGTTTTGCCAGGCTTGTGGAGTAGCGTACAATGATACTCTTGTAGCTCCGTTAACCATCGTGCTTGTCTCCGATTTAGCTTCTGCGCCTTGCGGAAGTACGTGAGATTGCGATGATCCGACCAGATTTCAAACTCCTGTCGTGCCCCCATGAGGTATTGTCTCCATTCCTCTAGCGCCGTCATGATAGCCAGTAATTCCTTGTCATAAATCTCATAGTTCCTCTCAGCTTCGCTGAGGGACTTTGAGAGGAAGGCGACCGGGTGCCATTTGCCATTGTCCTGTTGTTGCGAAAGTACCGCGCCCGTGGCATAGTCAGAGGAGTCCGCCTCGACACGGAACTGTCCATCGTCTGTAGGGATTGCTAGAACTGGCTGCGATGTTATACGTCGCTTGAGTTCCTCAAAAGCCTCCTGCTGTGGGGTGTCCCAGACCCATTCCGTCTTCCCAGTGAGTTTAGTCATTGGGTGAGCAATGCCACTGAAGTCCTTGATAAAGCGACGGTAGAAGTTGCAAAAGCCCAAAAATGATTGAAGTTGTTTCTTCGTTTTGGGGGCTGGCCAATTGGTGATTGCCGCGACCTTTGCTGGATCCATGCGAACCCTTCCTCCGCCGACAATCATGCCCAGGTATTCGATTTCTGCCTTCTCAAACTCGCACTTTTCTGGCTTCAGATAGAGTTTGTTTTCTCGCAGGATCCGAAGGACCTCCTTGACTATTCGACGATGTTCTTCTAGCGTATGTGTGAAGATGAGGATGTCGTCCAAATAGACGACCACGACTCCTTGGTGGATCAAGTCTTTGAACAGGTCATTCATCATGGCTTGGAACGTAGACGGGGAGTTGGTGAGTCCAAAGAACATGACCGTAGGCTCGTAGAGACCTTTGTTCGTGCGGAATGCAGCTTTCCACTCGTCCCCTTCTTTAATCCGAACATTGTTGTACCCCCATCGGACATCGAGCTTGGTAAAGTGCCGTGCTCCTTTAAGTTTGTCAACCAACTCTTGGATGAGCGGGAGCGGGTAACGGTTCTTTATTGTCATCTCATTGAGCTTTCGATAGTCCTGCACAGGACGTAGCGAGCCGTCTTTTTTCTTGATGAAGAAGAATGGGGAGGCCATGGGTGATTTGGACGGTTGGATCCGGCCAGATCTCAGGTTCTCTTCCAGAAAGGCGTCCAGTTGCTTCTGCTCGTCCAATGTGAGGGGGTAAACTTTGCAATCAACCGGTTTGAAGTTAGGAGTGAGCTCAATGGCGTGGTCCCATGGGCGTCGCTCAGGGAGCTTGTCGAAGTCGTCTTTGTCAAAGATGTCCTTGAATTCGTGGTACGCCGTTGGGACTCGCTCAGAGAAGGTCTGTTCCTTTTTCTTAGCGTGCTCTTCAATTGCAATGTCCGATGCATGGGTCCGGATATGGTATGTCGCTTTGTAGCCATCCCAGTCGAAAGCAAACAGCTGCTCGTCCTTTTCCATGTGGACTGGCTCTTCCTCCTCCTCTTCATCCTCATCGATATTGAGGAGGGGAGGGGGACGAGAGCAGCTGATAGGGCATCGGTCAAATTCAATTGACCCGGATTTCCAGTCGATGTGAGGGTTGTGCTTCTTTAGCCACTCATGTCCAATGAAAAGGTCCGTATCTCCTAGATTGGAGACCGCCAGGTCAATGTTTTCTTCATGGTCTTGAATATTTAGGCGAAGTGTGACATATTCCGTAATGGGACCTCCTGTGTTGAGAGTGCCGTCTGCATTTCGTACTGGGATTGGGCGAGCAGTCCGTCGCGTGGGGATGTGATTTTCCTGCACAAACTTCGTGTTGATACACGAGCCAGTGCAACCACTGTCCAGGAGTGCGAGAGCTTTGACAATGCGTTTGGAATCTACCACCAGTTGTGTGGGAATGACCGTTTGTTCCTTGGCGCTGGCGGAGCGTATGAACTGCATAGGAGTGGCGAGCTCTAGTAGAGCTTGACATGCTAACTCGTCTCCCATGCCAGTTATTTCCTTGATGGCTTCATAAGTAGCCTCGTCACGGCGTCGGTGGTGTGTCCAGATGCGAAGGATTGCAATCGCACTTTCGGGTTTGTCTTCCCTTAAGCGACGAAGCGTCCATTGAGCCGTTCCAGGTGCCATATAACATGATTTGGGCGCCGTGCCCCTTCCATCGCACGGCGTTGTCCCTGACTTCACAGGGTCCATATCCAAAACCGAGTCCGTATCCAAAGCCGTATCCAAAACTGAAGCCGAAACCGAAGCCATATCCAAAGCCGAAGGCTCGCAAATCGAGGCCTGAGTATCTAAAATAACAACGGGACGCGTGCCCGTACCGATAGAGTCCGTAAGAGAAGTCATAATGGGGATATCCCCCGTAGTAGTACAGTCCGAATCAACAATGCGCATATGTAAACGAGAACCAGGCCACCGAGGCGCCACAAAACCAGACGAGCGAGAAACAGAAACTTGGGCTTCAGATGCCGTGTACATCGTCAGCCCCCTCAAAAACCCTCCTTCTTCTCCTCCACCTTCGGCTGAGCTTGAAGCGCGTCCATCACGCTTTTCCGATCTTCGGCCGACAGGCTCCTAGCCCAGGCGGTGGGCGTCTCGAACGTCTGTGCTCGAGCCTCCCGCTTTGGTGGTTCCGTGTACCGGTCCCTCCCCCACATGTCTCGGATGTTCTTCACGTCCACCCTGCAGTCCCGCACCTGGTGGCCATTCTGTCCGCAGCGGAAGCATCGCCCCTTGATGTCGACACGGTTGACGTCCATCGGCTGACCTTTGCCACCGTGCACCGTGCCGGTTCCATCGCGGCGCCATGGGACCTGCCCCCCTTGTTGCCCATTGGACGATCCTTGTCCTTTGGGTTTTTGGTTCTGCACGGGTCCACTGCGCTGGGTCTTAAGGTCCTCCCGCTCCTGTCACAGACCGTCGATCAGGATGATGCGCTCTTTGAGGTCCTCATATTTCTGAGGAACGTGACCGCTGTCGTAGATGGAGTCGATGGTCCGATAGTAGACGTTGTGTTTGAGCAGCTGCATGAGGTGGATAGGGTCCTGCGCCGTGGAGTATCCTGCCTTTCTTGCGAGTTGCTCAAACTTGGCGAAGTATTCATGGGCAGTGGTACCCTTCGTCTGTTTGAACCCGTCCAGTTCGACTGCGGCACGGTGCTGCTCATTGACGTCGGTGAAGGCCCCTTTGAGTGCTTTGTGGAAGTCCACCCAGGCGACCATGGCTCCATTGGCCAAGTGTGCATCCTCATACTCGGCCTTCCAGGTGCGTGCTGCCTCCCCCGTCATGTAGGTGAGAATGAAGAGGACTTTGTCCTTGTCCGTCACGAGGTCATCCTCAGCAGCTCGCATGTATTCCTCGCACGACCGCATCCAGTCATTGAAGTCCTCTCGTTTCCCAGAGAAGCCTTCAGGAGTTTTCGCGTGGACTTTCTTTCGGGGGGGTCTGGCGGCGGCGGCGGCTGGGGCACTAACAGTGACCGCAGGGGGGTTGACGGTGATGGGGGGGGCCGTGACGTTGACGGTGGGGGGTGGCAGGTTGAGGGCAGCAACAAGCACGGCAGGGATGGCGACCCATTGGCCATTTACTTCCATGAGCCAGGCATCGTCGGTGCCGTTATTCATGTGTTGGATGGGAGAGCCAGTTTGGCCGATGACAATGTTCCATGTTCCACCGATTTCGGTGCAGTTGGCAAGTTCGGCGGGGAGAGGGGGTTGGGGGTCGGTGCGGATCCACTGGGCAGCCATGATTGGTTCGTCGGTGACAGGCGGTAGGGCGGAGGCGGCGATGAGGTTGAAGTCGGCTTCAGTGAGGTCGTCTTGGCTTTCGTTGGCGAAGTACCAACTGATGCCACTTGTTTGGGTTGCTACGAAGGCGACTTCGACAGTGGTGTCTCCGAGTTGGACAAAGAAGTCGTTTCCTCGTTCAGTGAAGCCTAGAGGGAGGGGATATATGTAGCAGTTTTCGTCCTCAACGTCGGTGTCGGAGTCAGAACTGGAGTCGGAGCCGTTGAGTCCGAACGAGGGAATTGTTTATAAGTGGGTGAGGTCGATGACCTCTGGCTGGGTGAGGTCGATGACCTCTGGCTCTGGTGTGGGGCTGGGGGTGTTGCCTGGTGTAAGGAGGCGGTGGGTGTGTCGAGTGTCTACTGGTATTTTCTCGTTGGGCGCGTAGAAGGATTTTGGGGGTTGCTCGAGTTTGTAGCGGTAGGTGACGTATGGGCAGGAGTAGACGTAGAGGTTTCCGTTTCCTTGTTCGCTTATTTTGAGGCGATAGAAGTGGATGTCTATGATGGAGTCTTCAAGTTCTTCTACACCGAGGGCGACCTTCCAATTGTGCCAGGCCCAAGGGTCTTTAGATTCGTTGATGAGGGAGATGATAGCGTCGTGGCTGATGGGGATGAATTCTTGTACTTGCGAGCGCCAATCTTCCATGCACGAGCCCCCAGTCGAAATGGTTACTCTGTGCGGCAAGGGAAGATTTTGTCGAGGGAAGGTGGTTCTGTTATGAGATCGCAAGACGGTCTGCCTCAGTCTTCTCGACCTGTTGGCTGTCTCTTCGTCTAGGGGACACGAGCCCAAAGACTTCCTAAACCGCTTTCCTTTCGTCGCTTTTACTCGTTTCCTACACCAAAGGTGCACCTTCTACTGTCACCTCTGAGCTTTCAACTCCTGGTATTGGAGAGTCTCGAGTAGGTGTAACGTTTTGAGGAAACGTCAAGCCGGCACCGGTATACGTGCGCACGACCACAATGTCAGGGTAACGAGTCGCGTACTCTGGGGGCAACGGTCTAGGGCGGCACGGGGGAAGAACAAGGTCAGTACCAGACGGGTACTACTACTACTACGCTACAGTACGTAGGGACGGTCGTAGGGTGGTGCAAGAGTAAACAGATCTCGAGCTTATGTCAGCAACGACTAGTGCGACAGCACCAAGTTACGACAAAGCTGACAGAGGAAGAGGACGACAGAGGGGAGCCGATCAGACACGGCGACAGACAAGGGAAAGCAAGCAAAGTCGGTAGAATTGACTAGCTCGAGATAAGGAATATGTACAGCGAGAGCGAGCCTTATATACACAAGAGGAGAGAGACTTAGGTAAGCAACCAATACACGGCGATCAGTAAGCAGACCAAGTATAAGTAAGCAGTCGTATGTAAAAGAGCACAGCGTGAGTCAGTATCGTACAGCATGAGTCAAGAGAAAGGAGTCAGACCCGGACCGAGATGAGTCACGTGGGTCCGGGCGGGATATAGATGAGCCGGGTCCGGGCCAAGGTGGAGCCGGACCGGTGATAAGTCAATAAGTCCTAAAGCGTGTAACCGATGTAAAGTAAAAAGAAAATTATAGACCGTTCATGACACCTGGGCCCATACGCGCATGCAAGTTGAGCACGTTCGATGTGGGGTCGCGCAGAGGTGATGGTGTGGGCGCCGCGATGAGCGGAGGGGGCACAATGGGGGTGTGCGGAGAGTGAGGACGTGCAAGTGAGCATGGAGGCAGGGTGTTAGACGGGGGGGAGGGCGGGAGGGATGCGTGCGAGGACGCATGCACGGTGGACACCTTGTGCACGGGGGAGGTCTTGGACGCGTTGGAGGGTTGGCGCGCAGAGGCGTTGCAGCGGGGATGGCGCGGTTCCATGCGCGTCTGGGACCCGTACGTGTTGAGGGGCACGCGTGGACAGTAGCCGTCAGAATTGAGAGTGTGAGGGAGATGCGGATGACGCACCTAGCGAGCTTCCCAATGCTCTCACTCCCTCTCGTCACCTTCACCTTCGCTTCCCTCGACTTGGAGCTTGGAGGACTTCGGACTTGTGATTCCAGGCGTCGGTGTTGAACGTTGTCGACACGGTCGCGTCGAGACCGCACGGACGGAGCTTGCGTCACCGTGACGAGCCGTCACGCTGGCCGCGAGCATATAAACCGGAGTTTTCCGAGGCTTCGTCTGTCGTCTCTTTTCCCGTTTCCCTTCCTTGTCCCCAATCTCCTCCTTCGTTCCTTCCCTTCCTCCACTGCCCTCGCCTCTTGCCTATTGCTTCCTACGCCTCACCGCATCTACCGAGTTTGCGCCGCCATGCGGCGCATTGTCTTCGTGTTCTCTCTCGCCCCTTTCCCGTCGCGCGCATTCAGGGCGGTTTTCCGTTTAGTCTACGGCATCAGGTGCGTGTCACGGATCGCTCCATTTCTCTCTTCGTTTGCAGACCTCGTACACGCGACGTGTCACGGCACATGACTTTCCCTTGCATCACATGCTTCAACGACGTCATTGCCCGGACTTCCGAGCGGGGTTCCGCATCCTTATCTATGACATCACTGCTCCGGACCTTTGTCCTCCGCCCCATGACTCCTTTCTTATTGTTCCCCCCGCTCGCACCACTATTGCATCGCATCGCACCATCGTACCCACTTGTATATAAGGACAGTGTTTCTCTTCCCTTTTCCCTAGACTGTCCATCTCGTCATACGGTACTGTAGCGCACGTTGCACTACCCTAGACCCCGGCACTCTCGAATCTATTTTCTTCTCGCTCCTCCCATTGTCGCGACTTAGGCGGTTCATCGGTCTCATAAACAGTGTTTCTGACACCTGGACAGTCTACCCCTACGCCTACCTCGCACCCCTCTCTCCATCTACCTCTGCCGTCTCTACGACGTTAAAAACTCCCACCACGGACCTCCCGAACGCACCGGTCTTCCTCCCGTTCAACGGAAAGCCGATCACCCCCCGCGACGACTCACCACTCCCCTACCCTTGGTCCGACGCCGTCACCGTCAACTGCCTTGTCCCCGTACAGAACCTCTGCAAGAAAGATCCCTGGACCGCGCACGGCCTCAACTTCCGCATCTTCGAGTGGAGGTGGCACAAGGATCACGGTACTGTCGTCCTCGCCCTATACGTCCGGATCACTACGTGCATCAACGTAGATCTCGAACGCCTTGAATTCACCCTCCATGCCCCCACCTACCACACATACCTCATCCAGGACGCCCCCAACCCGATCCTCCAAACCAGTTTCACCTCCGTCTCCCAGTTTAACCGTCGGACCCCCGAATCCACCCCGCCACCAGTCCTCCGTCCCACCATCAAGGGTAAGACCCTTCGTCGCCGCCACCACGAACATAAGATCCGCCAGGCAGTAAAAGCCGGCTACCTCACCAAGAAACTCCTCGGCCGTCGCCCCATCGCGGCAGACTTCTTCTAGACCATCATCACGTCCTCCACAACCCCTCGTCCCCCCACTCCGAACCTTCCCCCAGGCGTCTTTCGAGACTACTGTCCCGAAGAATACTATATCCTCACCTCGCAGCAGACTAAGGAATCCGTACGTTGGCTGCACGACGAACCAAACCGGCAACGTCGAGACTGGTACTTCGACGACCGCGACGAACAACCCTACGTCAAAGAATCGGATTTTGCCACCGCTGCGGACGTTCTACAGCGCTTCCTGAACCCCCCTCCGACCAACTCGCCCCCACCCCGTCGACGTACTGTAATCGAAGTCCCAGAAGGGATCAACCACAACGACACAACTGGGAAGTGGTACGCCTATAGACGGAACAAGAACGGAACCCCAGGACGATCAGTAGTTGAGTGGCAGCCCACTTCGTTCAGTCCCGTCCAAGATCACTGGTCGTGGCATCATAACCAGCAATTCCTCACCCCCGCCGACTTCCTTGTCGCAAAACAAGTTGAGGACGAAGTTGAAGAAGCAGAAGAACGCCGACGAGAAACCCTACGCCGCCTTGATTAAGAACTCGCCCAATCCCTCACCGTCCCCCTCCCCTTCGACAAGATGTCCGACGCCGAATCCAAACCTGCCGTCTCCAAGCGGGAGATCGGCCCCAAGCCAAAGCCATTCAAAGGCGATAGACGCGACACCCTCCGGTTCTCCCTCGAGCTCCGCATGTTCCTGCGCGTTAACAAGGATGTTTATGCCACAGATGACGCCAAGATGATGCTCCTCCTCAGCCTGATGGAGGACGACACGGCGAAAGCCTGGGCCACGCATCGCCGCATGGAACTCTTCGCCGACGAAGACGAGAAGGAAGACGCCGACACCCTCGACCCCACGCCCCCAACACTCCACTATAGCTCCTACAAAGAGCTCTTCGAGAGGTTTGGCAAAGACTTCGTGCCCGTCGATCCGAAGATAGAGGCTCAGCGTAAGATCAACGAGCTCGCAATGACCACCCGGGACGTCACTGACTTTATCACCGAGTTTGAGATGCTGGCAACCATGTCAGTGTACGACGACGAGGCGCTAATCCACTTTTTCAAGAAGGGACTTCAGCGTGACCTCGGCAAGCAGGTGGCCCGGTCGTACCCGTTCCCCACCAAGCTCGCGGAGTGGAAGGAGCGCGCCCGCCGCATCAACCACCAGTGGCTCGAAGAGAATCCGGAGAGGAAGAGCAGTCAGTCCAAGGGGGCTGTCGCGTTCACCTCGAACGGTTCGACCAACGACTCCTTGTCGCGCCGAGTCGGCGCCTTCACCAACACCTCGACCCGCCCTGCAAAGCTGACGGACGATGAGCGCGCAAAGATGATGCGCGAAGGCAAGTGCTTCATGTGTCGACAAGCCGGTCACGTCTCTCGCGACTGCCCCAACCGCAACTCGAGCGCGCGACGGGTGGGCGCAGTAGAGACTGGGTCCAAGGCCCCTCCCCTGCCAATGAACACGGCTCCGTCCACTGCGAAAGCAGCTCCCGACCCATCCAAAACCATCGCGGCGATCACTCGCCAGCTGAAGGATCTGGATGCGGAAGGTAAGGAGCAGGCAGTGGCACTGTTGAAGGATATCCTAGAGTCGCAGGATTTTTGAAACGCCCCCCAGTCGCGTCGTCTGGCGGAGGCAAAGGACTTATATCATCGGCATCTTACAATCGCTTCTCTGTACTATCATCTATGACCTCATGTGAGCAATCGTATCCATCGTGTGTGCACCTCTCTACTGTCACGAAGAACAGGCAGACACCCTCGATAACGCTCAAGGTCAAAATGATTGGACGAGCGACAGGCCGACAAATCGACGCAGAGGCACTGCTTGACAGCGGTGCAGAAGGAATCATCATCAACCGAAGCTTCGCTGAACGCAAGAAGCTGACTACAAGAAAACTAGAAAACCCGTTCCCCGTGCGTAACGTGGACGGCACCGAGAACATCATGGGCTGGGTGCGTGATACGATGGCCCAACGGATCCGGATATACTCGCAAGACTCGAAGGCATACCATGAGGAAGAAGCTGAGTTCTTCATCACCGACATCGGTGATCACGATATGATCCTTGGAACAGACTGGCTCGATGAGCATAACCCCACCATAGACTGGCAGCAAGATCGTGTTGACATGCTCCGCTGCCCTCCCTCTTGCACCCTCTCCGAACCGACCGTGACAAACCTTGCAACAAAGCCGCAAACACCATCGTCGACCCGATCACAGCAAAATGTTCGAGCTGATGCGGCCCCTAAGGTACCTCTAGCCCCGGACGACCCATTCCCAGAACCAGTGTATGTCTCCTGGGCCCCTATCCCTACGTATGTCATCCCCGCGCGCAGGGTCAAAGGAGTTCGCATCCGCACATTCCATCTCTCACCTTTACCTGCCCGCCTTTTCACTGAAGACGACGACGAACGACCCAGGGTCTTCCGCGACTGGGAGATCAATGGCCTGCGTCGTGCTGGGATTCTTCCTGAAGTTGACGGCCCCAACCCGGAGGCAGTACCAATCCGAGCGGGCTTCACCAAGGCGCAAGAGCTTGCAGAGCACTCAAGGGAAAATGCACGTCCGCAAACCTTTGAAGACTTGGTTCCCCCTCCATACCGCGACTTTGCACCTGTATTCGACAAGAAAACCTCTGAACGACTACCCGACCGGCGACCATGGGATCATGCCATTGACATGAAGGACGGCTTCGAACCCAAGCCCTGCAAGATCTACCCGCTCTCCCCCTCCAAGCAGATCGAGCTCGATACCTTCCTCGACGACCACCTGAAGAAGGGCTACATTCGCCCATCGAAATCACCGCAGGCAAGTCCGTTCTTCTTCGTCAAAAAGAAAGATGGGAAGCTGCGGCCTGTACAGGACTATCGAGAGCTGAACAAGGGTACCATCAAAAACGAGTACCCCTTGCCGCTGATCTCAGAAATTGTTGACCGCCTCAAAGGTGCAAAGATCTTCTCCAAGATGGACGTCCGCTGGGGGTACAACAATGTCCGCATCAAGGAAGGCGACGAGTGGAAGGCTGCGTTCAAGACGAATCGTGGCCTCTTTGAACCTACGGTGATGTTCTTCGGCCTTATGAACTCCCCCGCGACGTTCCAGGCAATGATGAACGAACTTTTCAAGGATCTTATCGACTCGGGCAAAGTCATCATCTACATGGACGACATCCTCGTATTCACTCGAACTATGGAGGAACATCGTGCCATAGTGCGACAGGTTCTCCAACGCCTACAAGACAATGACCTGTTCCTTAAGCCAGAGAAATGTGTCTTCGAGCAGGACTCCGTTGAATACCTCGGACTCATTATCTCACACGACAAGATCGCCATGGACCCTGTCAAAGTAGCTGGTATCCAGGACTGGCCGACACCCCGGACGGTCAAGGATGTACAATCCTTCCTCGGATTTGGTAATTTCTACCGACGCTTCATCAAGGATTTCTCCAAGATCGCACGACCTCTATTCGACCTGACAAAGAAGGACTGCACATGGAATTGGTCGACGGAATGCCAGACGGCGTTTAACGCACTTAAAGCTGCGTTCACCTCCTCCCCTGTCTTAGTTATGCCTGATCCAAGGAAACCCTACCTTATCGAAGTTGACGCCTCGGACTTTGCTACTGGAGGTATACTCTCGCAGAAAGGTGACGACGGTCACTGGTATCCAGTGGCGTATCTGTCCAAAGCCCTATCGGAACCGGAACGCAACTACGACATCTACGACAAGGAGCTGCTCGCGATCATCCGTGCGCTCGAAGCCTGGCGCCACTACCTCGAAGGCGCCCCCGACACCGTCGAAATCTGGACAGACCACAAGAACCTGGAGCACTTCAAGACGGCACAGAAGCTGAGCCGCCGACAGGCACGTTGGGCTCTATTCCTCACTCGATTTGACTTCGCGCTCGTTCACAAACCAGGAGTATCCCATCGCCCAGACCCAATGTCCCGACGACCTGATCACAAGCAGGGCGTTGAGAACGACAACAAGGAGCGTATTTTGCTCGACCCCAAGTACTTCCAGATACGTGCAACAAGGCCAGGAGCAGTAACCTCCCTCGGCGATGTCGAACTCCGACGACGTATCCGCGACTGCAAGACCAAGGACATCGAGGTCGTTCAAGCTCTGGATGCCATCTTACGGAATGGACCACGTACACTCGTCAAGAACCTTCAAGAGTGGAACTACGAAGAAGGCCTGGTCCTGTTTAGAGGAAAGGTATATGTCCCTGCAGACGACGGGTTGCGACACGACATTGTCAAAATGTACCATGAATCGCCCCTGGCTGGACACCCCGGTCGCTTCAAGACTTACGAGCTTGTGAGTCGTGAATATTGGTGGCCTGGCATGTCTGTCTTTGTCCGCGACTTTGTAGCAGGATGCGCAACCTGCCAGTCAACGAAGACACAGAGCAGCCGACCCCACGTCGACATGATCCCAAACGAAGTACCCGATCGACCATTTGGCGTCATCTCCACCGACTTCATCGTCAAACTCCCTGACTGCGAAGGCTATAATGCCGTCAATGTCGTGGTCGATCGCCTCACCAAGATGGTGGTTACCACCCCATGTACAACGAAGATCACCAGTGATGGCACGGCCGACATTCTCTTCGACAAGGTATACCGGCACTACGGCTTAGCAGACAAGATCATCTCGGATCGTGGACCCCAATTTGCTGGACAGGTGATGCGTACACTCAACGAGAAGCTCGGGATCAAGTCCGCCCTCAGCACAGCGTATCACCCACAGACAGACGGCCAAACCGAACGCGAGAACCAGAACCTCGAGCAGTTCCTGCGAGTATTCTGCAACTACCGTCAAGACGACTGGGTGAAGTGGTTGCCCTTCTTCGAGTTTTCTCACAACTCTCGCACCCACGCAGCTACTGGAAAGGCTCCCTTTGAAGTCCTCTACGGCTTCCTCCCAAAGATGTACCCATCCGTAAACCCGTCCTCAAAGGTCCCTGCAGTTGAAGAATGCCTCCGTCAACTTGAAGAAGTCCGACAAGAGATCAAAGCCAGCCTTGCCCTCGCATCGGACTTAATGAAGCACTACAATGGTGACACGATCAGCAAATCGACACTGTTCGCCATTGGAGACAAGGTCTGGCTCGAAGGCAAAAACCTGAAGACGACGAGGCCGAAAGCTAAGCTTGCTGCCAAACGATTTGGACCCTTCGAGATCGTTGACGTCATTAGCCCAGTGAACTACCACCTGAAGCTGCCGAAGACGTGGAGAATCCACCCAGTCTTCCATGCTTCGCTGCTCACCGCGTACAAGGAGACAACGGCACATGGTCCAAACGATGAACAACCGCCGCCTGACCTCGTTGATGACGAAGAAGAATATGACGTTGAAGACATCATCGACTCGAAGCCGACCCGCAACAAGAAAGGCATACAATACCTCGTCAAGTGGGCAGGCTATCCTGACTCCGAGAATACCTGGCTCCCTCGCTCCTCGCTCTCAAAGGTCACCGACATGATCGACGCCTTCCACAAACGCCATCCAAATGCGCCCCGCCCTGTGCGTTCCCTCGGCATCTCCTTTGACGATTTTCTCGCATCTACCCTTGCAGATGACATCGCGCTCCAGGCGAAAGCGCGTCTTAAAGGGGGGGTAATGTCACGGATCACTCCATTTCTCTCTTCGTTTGCAGACCTCGTACACGCGACGCGTCACGGCACATGACTTTCCTTCGCATCACATGCTCCAACGACGTCATTGCCCGGACTTCCGAGCGGTGTTCCGCATCCTTATCTATGACATCATTGCTCCGGACTTTTGTCCTCCGCCCCATGACTCCTTTCTTATTGTTCCCCCCGCTCGCACCACTATTGCATCGCATCGCACCATCGTACCCACTTGTATATAAGGACAGTGTTTCTCTTCCCTTTTCCCTAGACTGTCCATCTCGTCATACGGTACTGTAGCGCACGTTGCACTACCCTAGACCCTGGCACTCTCGAATCTATTTTCTTCTCGCTCCTCCCATCGTCGCGACTTAGGCGGTTCATCGGTCTCATAAACAGTGTTTCTGACAGCGCCGATTGCCAAGATTCACAATGAAGTTGGTGAAGACTTGAGTTTGCGACAAACACGATTCAATCCGAGAGATGGAATGGTGAACTAAGCATGTCATTTTTCACGAGCATGTCAAGTAACCCACATGTACCACAGATAGTAAGTAACTATGTCGTTCATACAACCTCATATGTGGAGTATGAGCTAAGGACGAGCAAACGAAAGGTGTGACCAAGACGGCAGGCGTGAGGACAATATTCACAGATGGGGGTGCACGCAAGACCGGGGGGGTGAGTGCACGTTCATGAGGCGCGTGCACATGCGGTACAAATGCGGGGATGGAGATATAGATGTGGACGTACATGTACACATCAGCGGGACGTGCTTGCATAGAAGCGATGCTTGCATGGGCGCGTTTGTTGGGAGCGCGGAGGTGTGCACATCCATTGCAAAGTACTGCTGTGGGTGGACTCGGAGGCGAGGGTGAAGGCGAGGGTGCAGGCGAGGGTGCAGGCAAAGGTGCAGGCGTGCCAGTGGGTGTGAGCAGGAGAAAGTTACCACAGAAGACGAACATCTTCGGGTGGCATTGGTCAATGAAACTGAGACATCGGCAGAGACAGTGGTGTACTCAACTTAGGCGGTTCATCGGTCTCATAAACTGCGTTTCTGACAGTGCGTCACTTACCGGAGCTCGTGCCGTCCGCTGGCTGACTCTTCTAGCATGTTCTTTAGGACTACATTTGGGAGAGCCGGAACAGGTGAGTTGATCATCATATCTCGGTTGTGTCCATCTTGCTGATGTCATTCTTTTCAGTCATGCCTTCTTGTTTCGGCAGTGTTGGGATCTGTTCATTCTTGACTTTGATTATGTAATAATATTTTGTACCTCAACTTATGAATTAATATATCTGTTTAAGCATTCTAAAGCTATTGATAAGTTTGTTTATATAAGCCTGATAATTGACAAGCAAATGGATATTTATGGTCTGCAATTACCTTTAATTACTGTGGCTACCTGCCTGCCTTATTCTAGGGGTGTTTGGGAAGATAATTGAAGGTAATTGAATCAATAACAAGTAACTATGCTCAAGTAAAAAAAATAACTCAGGCTGACCTACGTAATTTGCTGTAATTACCAACTTCCAGTAACTGATGGTAATTGACAGTAACTGAGCACAATTACGGTCAATTACCTTCAATAACTAGGGGGTAGGATCCCTGATGCAGGCATCACCCCTAATTTTCGGGGGTCCTCCAACTGCCCTCCCCCCCCCTCCCTTCTCCACACACTTCCAATACGCACCATCCGCGACCACGGCGAACCCGACCGGGGATCGGACCGGCCCGGCGCGCCCGCACGAGCGCGAGCGCAGCGGTGTCTGATCTCCTCGCGTGCGCCCTCGTGGATCAGGATATCACGGCGGACGCGGTGATGCCATTGGCAGCGGGCGAAGGGCGGGGATCCAGGGACTGGGAAGGCCTCGATGGAATGGCATACCTGCATACGTCGGGGCGTTGGATGAGATCGGAGGCTCGAAGGTCTTGGCGCGGCGCGACCAGCGCCGGCGCTGACGAAGCAGTCCATTCGAGAGGAACCGAATGCGGAAGGTGACGGTCCATATTGGGCTGTACTTCAGGGGGGGGGGGGGGGCGACGCTCGTGGCTCCGTGCCCCATCCTCTCACTTACTCTATACCGAACGCGTCTTCCGACGCACTCGACGCGGCCACAGAGGACCCAGAAAGATGCACGAAGAAGGGCGAGGGCGGAAAGAGAGCCCGCGAGGGGCGTGCCACACCCAGAACGTCAGAACGTCGAGGATTCGGTCCGCGCCGCTGGGACCGCATATACTTGCATTTGCTTACGAGCTGGCAGGGAGCCGCCGCCGAGGGACGCATCGTGCCTGGGTCTAGAAGCCCCCGAGCCCCGAGTCCGACGCCGATCACACTCCCGAGACCCGCCTCCCCGCTTTCCCCGCCGCGTCCCCGCCCAGGCTCCTAACCAGCCGTCCAGGAGAGTTTGTCGCTATATATCTCAGAATGAACGGAAAGATGATATCTGAGGATGGATGACCGGACCGACTCACCGACGGAACAGACCGAAACTTGAAACCCCGACCAACTCTAAATCCGCGACAACTCTCCTGGACGGCTGGCAAACAATGTCAGTTCCCACGCCACCGCGCACGAGGTGGCTGAGCTTGAGGCAGCCAGCGCCGGCGCAAAGCGCGGCGAGCGGAGGGCTCTCCGGCTTCCAAGTCACCTGATATAATGTGTCATGCATCATGGCCAGTGCCACCGCGACGGCGGCACGACAAGCTTTCCTTCCACCCTCCTCCGCCTGTACGTCACTCGTATGGATCCAGAAATTCGGACATGGGCAGGATCTGCAAGGTGGAGGTATCATGGGGATAGAACCTGAATATGAACAGGTGAGTACACCACTGTCTCTGCCGATGTCTCAGTTTCATTGACCAATGCCACCCGAAGATGTTCGTCTTCTGTGGTAACTTTCTCCTGCTCACACCCACTGGCACGCCTGCACCTTTGCCTGCACCCTCGCCTGCACCCTCGCCTTCACCCTCGCCTCCGAGTCCACCCACAGCAGTACTTTGCAATGGATGTGCACACCTCCGCGCTCCCAACAAACGCGCCCATGCAAGCATCGCTTCTATGCAAGCACGTCCCGCTGATGTGTACATGTACGTCCACATCTATATCTCCATCCCCGCATTTGTACCGCATGTGCACGCGCCTCATGAACGTGCACTCACCCCCCCCGGTCTTGCGTGCACCCCCATCTGTGAATATTGTCCTCACGCCTGCCGTCTTGGTCACACCTTTCGTTTGCTCGTCCTTAGCTCATACTCCACATATGAGGTTGTATGAACGACATAGTTACTTACTATCTGTGGTACATGTGGGTTACTTGACATGCTCGTGAAAAATGACATGCTTAGTTCACCATTCCATCTCTCGGATTGAATCGTGTTTGTCGCAAACTCAAGTCTTCACCAACTTCATTGTGAATCTTGGCAATCGGCGCTGTCAGAAACACTGTTTATGAGACCGATGAACCGCCTAAGTCGCGACGATAGGAGGAGCGAGAAGAAAATAGATTCGAGAGTGCCGGGGTCTAGGGTAGTGCAACGTGCGCTACAGTACCGTATGACGAGATGGACAGTCTGAGGAAAAGGGAAAAGGGATACTGTCCTTATATACAAGTGGGAACGATGGTGCGATGCGATGCGATAGTGGTGCGAGCGGGGGGAACAATAAGAAAGGAGTCATGGGGAGGAGGACGGAAGTCCGGAGCAATGATGTCATAGATAAGGATGCGGAACACCGCTCGGAAGTCCGGGCAATGACGTCGTTGGAGCATGTGATGCGAAGGAAAGTCATGTGCCGTGACACGTCGCGTGTACGAGGTCTGCAAACGAAGAGAGAAATGGAGTGATCCGTGACATTACCCCCCCTTTAAGACGCGCTTTCGCCTGGAGCGCGATGTCATCTGCAAGGGTAGATGCGAGAAAATCGTCAAAGGAGATGCCGAGGGAACGCACAGGGCGGGGCGCGTTTGGATGGCGTTTGTGGAAGGCGTCGATCATGTCGGTGACCTTTGAGAGCGAGGAGCGAGGGAGCCAGGTATTCTCGGAGTCAGGATAGCCTGCCCACTTGACGAGGTATTGTATGCCTTTCTTGTTGCGGGTCGGCTTCGAGTCGATGATGTCTTCAACGTCATATTCTTCTTCGTCATCAACGAGGTCAGGCGGCGGTTGTTCATCGTTTGGACCATGTGCCGTTGTCTCCTTGTACGCGGTGAGCAGCGAAGCATGGAAGACTGGGTGGATTCTCCACGTCTTCGGCAGCTTCAGGTGGTAGTTCACTGGGCTAATGACGTCAACGATCTCGAAGGGTCCAAATCGTTTGGCAGCAAGCTTAGCTTTCGGCCTCGTCGTCTTCAGGTTTTTGCCTTCGAGCCAGACCTTGTCTCCAATGGCGAACAGTGTCGATTTGCTGATCGTGTCACCATTGTAGTGCTTCATTAAGTCCGATGCGAGGGCAAGGCTGGCTTTGATCTCTTGTCGGACTTCTTCAAGTTGACGGAGGCATTCTTCAACTGCAGGGACCTTTGAGGACGGGTTTACGGATGGGTACATCTTTGGGAGGAAGCCGTAGAGGACTTCAAAGGGAGCCTTTCCAGTAGCTGCGTGGGTGCGAGAGTTGTGAGAAAACTCGAAGAAGGGCAACCACTTCACCCAGTCGTCTTGACGGTAGTTGCAGAATACTCGCAGGAACTGCTCGAGGTTCTGGTTCTCGCGTTCGGTTTGGCCGTCTGTCTGTGGGTGATACGCTGTGCTGAGGGCGGACTTGATCCCGAGCTTCTCGTTGAGTGTACGCATCACCTGTCCAGCAAATTGGGGTCCACGATCCGAGATGATCTTGTCTGCTAAGCCGTAGTGCCGGTATACCTTGTCGAAGAGAATGTCGGCCGTGCCATCACTGGTGATCTTCGTTGTACATGGGGTGGTAACCACCATCTTGGTGAGGCGATCGACCACGACATTGACGGCATTATAGCCTTCGCAGTCAGGGAGTTTGACGATGAAGTCGGTGGAGATGACGCCAAATGGTCGATCGGGTACTTCGTTTGGGATCATGTCGACGTGGGGTCGGCTGCTCTGTGTCTTCGTTGACTGGCAGGTTGCGCATCCTGCTACAAAGTCGCGGACAAAGACAGACATGCCAGGCCACCAATATTCACGACTCACAAGCTCGTAAGTCTTGAAGCGACCGGGGTGTCCAGCCAGGGGCGATTCATGGTACATTTTGACAATGTCGTGTCGCAACCCGTCGTCTGCAGGGACATATACCTTTCCTCTAAACAGGACCAGGCCTTCTTCGTAGTTCCACTCTTGAAGGTTCTTGACGAGTGTACGTGGTCCATTCCGTAAGATGGCATCCAGAGCTTGAACGACCTCGATGTCCTTGGTCTTGCAGTCGCGGATACGTCGTCGGAGTTCGACATCGCCGAGGGAGGTTACTGCTCCTGGCCTTGTTGCACGTATCTGGAAGTACTTGGGGTCGAGCAAAATACGCTCCTTGTTGTCGTTCTCAACGCCCTGCTTGTGATCAGGTCGTCGGGACATTGGGTCTGGGCGATGGGATACTCCTGGTTTGTGAACGAGCGCGAAGTCAAATCGAGTGAGGAATAGAGCCCAACGTGCCTGTCGGCGGCTCAGCTTCTGTGCCGTCTTGAAGTGCTCCAGGTTCTTGTGGTCTGTCCAGATTTCGACGGTGTCGGGGGCGCCTTCGAGGTAGTGGCGCCAGGCTTCGAGCGCACGGATGATCGCGAGCAGCTCCTTGTCGTAGATGTCGTAGTTGCGTTCCGGTTCCGATAGGGCTTTGGACAGATACGCCACTGGATACCAGTGACCGTCGTCACCTTTCTGCGAGAGTATACCTCCAGTAGCAAAGTCCGAGGCGTCAACTTCGATAAGGTAGGGTTTCCTTGGATCAGGCATAACTAAGACAGGGGAGGAGGTGAACGCAGCTTTAAGTGCGTTAAACGCCGTCTGGCATTCCGTCGACCAATTCCATGTGCAGTCCTTCTTTGTCAGGTCGAATAGAGGTCGTGCGATCTTGGAGAAATCCTTGATGAAGCGTCGGTAGAAATTACCAAATCCGAGGAAGGATTGTACATCCTTGACCGTCCGGGGTGTCGGCCAGTCCTGGATACCAGCTACTTTGACAGGGTCCATGGCGATCTTGTCGTGTGAGATAATGAGTCCGAGGTATTCAACGGAGTCCTGCTCGAAGACACATTTCTCTGGCTTAAGGAACAGGTCATTGTCTTGTAGGCGTTGGAGAACCTGTCGCACTATGGCACGATGTTCCTCCATAGTTCGAGTGAATACGAGGATGTCGTCCATGTAGATGATGACTTTGCCCGAGTCGATAAGATCCTTGAAAAGTTCGTTCATCATTGCCTGGAACGTCGCGGGGGAGTTCATAAGGCCGAAGAACATCACCGTAGGTTCAAAGAGGCCACGATTCGTCTTGAACGCAGCCTTCCACTCGTCGCCTTCCTTGATGCGGACATTGTTGTACCCCCAGCGGACGTCCATCTTGGAGAAGATCTTTGCACCTTTGAGGCGGTCAACAATTTCTGAGATCAGCGGCAAGGGGTACTCGTTTTTGATGGTACCCTTGTTCAGCTCTCGATAGTCCTGTACAGGCCGCAGCTTCCCATCTTTCTTTTTGACGAAGAAGAACGGACTTGCCTGCGGTGATTTCGATGGGCGAATGTAGCCCTTCTTCAGGTGGTCGTCGAGGAAGGTATCGAGCTCGATCTGCTTGGAGGGGGAGAGCGGGTAGATCTTGCAGGGCTTGGGTTCGAAGCCGTCCTTCATGTCAATGGCATGATCCCATGGTCGCCGGTCGGGTAGTCGTTCAGAGGTTTTCTTGTCGAATACAGGTGCAAAGTCGCGGTATGGAGGGGGAACCAAGTCTTCAAAGGTTTGCGGACGTGCATTTTCCCTTGAGTGCTCTGCAAGCTCTTGCGCCTTGGTGAAGCCCGCTCGGATTGGTACTGCCTCCGGGTTGGGGCCGTCAACTTCAGGAAGAATCCCAGCACGACGCAGGCCATTGATCTCCCAGTCGCGGAAGACCCTGGGTCGTTCGTCGTCGTCTTCAGTGAAAAGGCGGGCAGGTAAAGGTGAGAGATGGAATGTGCGGATGCGAACTCCTTTGACCCTGCGCGCGGGGATGACATACGTAGGGATAGGGGCCCAGGAGACATACACTGGTTCTGGGAATGGGTCGTCCGGGGCTAGAGGTACCTTAGGGGCCGCATCAGCTCGAACATTTTGCTGTGATCGGGTCGACGATGGTGTTTGCGGCTTTGTTGCAAGGTTTGTCACGGTCGGTTCGGAGAGGGTGCAAGAGGGAGGGCAGCGGAGCATGTCAACACGATCTTGCTGCCAGTCTATGGTGGGGTTATGCTCATCGAGCCAGTCTGTTCCAAGGATCATATCGTGATCACCGATGTCGGTGATGAAGAACTCAGCTTCTTCCTCATGGTATGCCTTCGAGTCTTGCGAGTATATCCGGATCCGTTGGGCCATCGTATCACGCACCCAGCCCATGATGTTCTCGGTGCCGTCCACGTTACGCACGGGGAACGGGTTTTCTAGTTTTCTTGTAGTCAGCTTCTTGCGTTCAGCGAAGCTTCGGTTGATGATGATTCCTTCTGCACCGCTGTCAAGCAGTGCCTCTGCGTCGATTTGTCGGCCTGTCGCTCGTCCAATCATTTTGACCTTGAGCGTTATCGAGGGTGTCTGCCTGTTCTTCGTGACAGTAGAGAGGTGCACACACGATGGATACGATTGCTCACATGAGGTCATAGATGATAGTACAGAGAAGCGATTGTAAGATGCCGATGATATAAGTCCTTTGCCTCCGCCAGACGACGCGACTGGGGGGCGTTTCAAAAATCCTGCGACTCTAGGATATCCTTCAACAGTGCCACTGCCTGCTCCTTACCTTCCGCATCCAGATCCTTCAGCTGGCGAGTGATCGCCGCGATGGTTTTGGATGGGTCGGGAGCTGCTTTCGCAGTGGACGGAGCCGTGTTCATTGGCAGGGGAGGGGCCTTGGACCCAGTCTCTACTGCGCCCACCCGTCGCGCGCTCGAGTTGCGGTTGGGGCAGTCGCGAGAGACGTGACCGGCTTGTCGACACATGAAGCACTTGCCTTCGCGCATCATCTTTGCGCGCTCATCGTCCGTCAGCTTTGCAGGGCGGGTCGAGGTGTTGGTGAAGGCGCCGACTCGGCGCGACAAGGAGTCGTTGGTCGAACCGTTCGAGGTGAACGCGACAGCCCCCTTGGACTGACTGCTCTTCCTCTCCGGATTCTCTTCGAGCCACTGGTGGTTGATGCGGCGGGCGCGCTCCTTCCACTCCGCGAGCTTGGTGGGGAACGGGTACGACCGGGCCACCTGCTTGCCGAGGTCACGCTGAAGTCCCTTCTTGAAAAAGTGGATTAGCGCCTCGTCGTCGTACACTGACATGGTTGCCAGCATCTCAAACTCGGTGATAAAGTCAGTGACGTCCCGGGTGGTCATTGCGAGCTCGTTGATCTTACGCTGAGCCTCTATCTTCGGATCGACGGGCACGAAGTCTTTGCCAAACCTCTCGAAGAGCTCTTTGTAGGAGCTATAGTGGAGTGTTGGGGGCGTGGGGTCGAGGGTGTCGGCGTCTTCCTTCTCGTCTTCGTCGGCGAAGAGTTCCATGCGGCGATGCGTGGCCCAGGCTTTCGCCGTGTCGTCCTCCATCAGGCTGAGGAGGAGCATCATCTTGGCGTCATCTGTGGCATAAACATCCTTGTTAACGCGCAGGAACATGCGGAGCTCGAGGGAGAACCGGAGGGTGTCGCGTCTATCGCCTTTGAATGGCTTTGGCTTGGGGCCGATCTCCCGCTTGGAGACGGCAGGTTTGGATTCGGCGTCGGACATCTTGTCGAAGGGGAGGGGGACGGTGAGGGATTGGGCGAGTTCTTAATCAAGGCGGCGTAGGGTTTCTCGTCGGCGTTCTTCTGCTTCTTCAACTTCGTCCTCAACTTGTTTTGCGACAAGGAAGTCGGCGGGGGTGAGGAATTGCTGGTTATGATGCCACGACCAGTGATCTTGGACGGGACTGAACGAAGTGGGCTGCCACTCAACTACTGATCGTCCTGGGGTTCCGTTCTTGTTCCGTCTATAGGCGTACCACTTCCCAGTTGTGTCGTTGTGGTTGATCCCTTCTGGGACTTCGATTACAGTACGTCGACGGGGTGGGGGCGAGTTGGTCGGAGGGGGGTTCAGGAAGCGCTGTAGAACGTCCGCAGCGGTGGCAAAATCCGATTCTTTGACGTAGGGTTGTTCGTCGCGGTCGTCGAAGTACCAGTCTCGACGTTGCCGGTTTGGTTCGTCGTGCAGCCAACGTACGGATTCCTTAGTCTGCTGCGAGGTGAGGATATAGTATTCTTCGGGACAGTAGTCTCGAAAGACGCCTGGGGGAAGGTTCGGAGTGGGGGGACGAGGGGTTGTGGAGGACGTGATGATGGTCTAGAAGAAGTCTGCCGCGATGGGGCGACGGCCGAGGAGTTTCTTGGTGAGGTAGCCGGCTTTTACTGCCTGGCGGATCTTATGTTCGTGGTGGCGGCGACGAAGGGTCTTACCCTTGATGGTGGGACGGAGGACTGGTGGCGGGGTGGATTCGGGGGTCCGACGGTTAAACTGGGAGACGGAGGTGAAACTGGTTTGGAGGATCGGGTTGGGGGCGTCCTGGATGAGGTATGTGTGGTAGGTGGGGGCATGGAGGGTGAATTCAAGGCGTTCGAGATCTACGTTGATGCACGTAGTGATCCGGACGTATAGGGCGAGGACGACAGTACCGTGATCCTTGTGCCACCTCCACTCGAAGATGCGGAAGTTGAGGCCGTGCGCGGTCCAGGGATCTTTCTTGCAGAGGTTCTGTACGGGGACAAGGCAGTTGACGGTGACGGCGTCGGACCAAGGGTAGGGGAGTGGTGAGTCGTCGCGGGGGGTGATCGGCTTTCCGTTGAACGGGAGGAAGACCGGTGCGTTCGGGAGGTCCGTGGTGGGAGTTTTTAACGTCGTAGAGACGGCAGAGGTAGATGGAGAGAGGGGTGCGAGGTAGGCGTAGGGGTAGACTGTCCAGGTGTCAGAAACACTGTTTATGAGACCGATGAACCGCCTAAGTCGCGACAATGGGAGGAGCGAGAAGAAAATAGATTCGAGAGTGCCGGGGTCTAGGGTAGTGCAACGTGCGCTACAGTACCGTATGACGAGATGGACAGTCTGAGGAAAAGGGAAAAGGGATACTGTCCTTATATACAAGTGGGAACGATGGTGCGATGCGATGCGATAGTGGTGCGAGCGGGGGGAACAATAAGAAAGGAGTCATGGGGAGGAGGACAGAAGTCCGGAGCAATGATGTCATAGATAAGGATGCGGAACACCGTTCAGAAGTCCGGGCAATGACGTCGTTGGAGCATGTGATGCGAAGGAAAGTCATGTGCCGTGATGCGTCGCGTGTACAAGGTCTGCAAACGAAGAAAGAAATGGAGCGATCCGTGACACATTGGTTCGAACAGGCCTCTGTTTGTTTTGAACGCAGCTTTCCATTGATCTCCTTCTTTGATTCGAACATTGTTGTATCCCCATCGGAGATCGAGCTTTGAGAAGATCTTAGCATCTTTGAGTTTGTCAATGAGATCTGAGATGAGCGGGATCGGGTATTCATTTTTTACCGTGATGGAGTTGACATAGCGATAGTCCTGTACTGGTCGAAGAGATCCATCTTTCTTCTTGATAAAAAAGAAGGGCGACGATATCTCTGATTTTGATTCTCGGATGTATCCTTTTCGTAGATGTTCGTCTACGAATGTGTCTAGTTCGTTTCGTTCTGGTACCGTCATTGGATACAATTTGCAATTTCGAGGTTTCCATCCTTCGGTCAGGTCTATCGCATGATCCCAAGGTCTACTGATTGGGAAGCGTTCCGACGCTTTCTTTTCGAATACCTTTTGATACTGTTTGTAGCTGGGTGGAATCATCTCCTCGAGTGTCTTCTTCTTCTCTTCCATGGCCGCTCTTTCTGCGAGTTCTTGTGCCTTAGTTGCTCTTGCTGTTATCCAGGTATTGGTTTCGTTCGTTTCTTCTGCAACTGGTATTGCTTCTATGTTAGTTTTTCCATAGAATGTTCTGATCGTCTTGATCTCGACGAGATCGGAATCGAATTCGGAATCTTCCTGTTCTTCTATTGTTGCATGGGGGTTTGCCTTCTGTTCTTCAAATGATGGTAGAACGGGTTCGTCCTTTCCTTGGACGGTCATCCTTTTACTCGTAGTGGAGCACGTACCTGGACATGTCTGTAATGTAATCTGTCTCTTTCTCCAATCAATGCTAGGGTTGTGTTTTTTGAGCCAAGGGGTTCCTAAGATTACCTCGTCTCCTCCTAGGGCTGTGACGAATAATCCTAGGGTTTCGCGGTGAATTTCTCCGTTGATCCCTTCCATTGTCATCGGAAGGTGTACCTTCTGTTTGATTTCTCCCAGAGTGTTCCGAGATCCGTCAATGTTGTATATCGGTATCGGTTTCTTAAGTTGGATCAGATTCATCTTGTGTTTTCGCACGAAATCTGGATGGATCAGGGTGCTGCTCGCTCCGCTATTGTCACGGTTCGCCCTTTTGCTCCGCTTTTTCCTTGCTTTCTCGCGCTATCTGATCTCACACCTGTGGATCAATCCCCTTTGATGGCATCGCTGATGTGCCCCTTGGTCTGTGCACATCCCCTCCCTAGTATATATAGCTGGCCTGCATGTATCTAGTTCCTTAGTCTTTCCTCCTAGTCTTTACCGGCTTAGAGTGCAATGTACTGTTCTCCCTTTGATCCCTGATTCCCCCTTCCTCTGAGCCACTGCCTGTGTCGCGACTTAGAAGGCTATTGGATCCATTCCTTAGTCGGTGGTTCTTGACAGCTATCTAGTAGCGCTTTTGCTGCGGCTTTACGGAACTTTCCATGAAACATAACAGGTATATGAATTGATGGAGCGTGTGTTGCCCCATCTTGGTATGACCTTATATACACTGTTCTATTTACGTCATCTCCTGTTTCCTGCACAGGAGATCAATTTGAAAAGTTCATTGTCTGTGTCCTTTCAACAGCCGCGGTTGAAGGACGATTCAAAAACCCTGATTGTCTTTGAACATGTTGGCAGTGCGTGCGAACGTTTCGCTGTCCATCTTGTTCACAAGCTCGGTGATCTGATCAATCGGGGATTCTTCCGATGTTAGATTTGCCGTTCGTGCATTGATCGTAGTTTGGGTACGTTTCTCTGGGCAGTTCCTGGAGATGTGTCCTGGTTTTCGGCAGTAGAAGCATGATCCTGATTTCTGGAGTTCTGTGCATTCTTGCGGGGTGAGGCGTCTGAAGTTTCGGCTGTTATTTCCTGTTTGAGCGACTCTGGCGGTTGTAGTGTTTTCTTTATTTCCGTTTCCCTTTCTGAATGGAACGTATGTCTGTGGTTTCTTGTACAGGAGTGTGAGGTCACTCGTCGGGTTCATTGGTCTCGTGTAATGTCGTTGGAACGCTTGAGCTTCTCGCCAGTTATTGTCAATGCGTAATGCGAGTTCATACCATTCGTCAATGTCGTTCGAGATGTGGTCTCTCTTGAGGATCTCGACTACGATATCATTGCACAGTCCTCTCTTGAATTGGTCGATCAGCGCTTTATGATCGTAACCAGCTTCCATGGCGTAGTCCCTGAAGATTGTAATATAATCTTTGGTTTCCATGGTGCCTTGCTCTAGGCGCTGTATATTGAATCTAGCGTCTCTTCCTGGGTCTATTTCTCCGAAGGTTTCTAAGAAGTAGTCGCGGAATGCCGTCCATGGAAGGTATACTTCTGGATCTAGACCACGATCTCGTATCTTGTCTATCTTGCTTATTAAAAGGGACGCCCAGTGGAGGGCCGGTCCATCGGTGAGATGCGAGAGTACGAAGGTTATCTTATGCATGTTGGCCGCATACGCATTGGGAAATGCTATGAAGCGAAGTACGCATTGTTCTATGAACTTTGCTGCTTTTGCCCGGTCTCTTCCGTAGTATACTCCTAGTGCGTTTAGTTTGAATCCTTTGTCCTTGTCATCGGGTTTTGATCCGATTGTTCCTGTTCCTCCTGGTGGGGAATTCCCTGGTGGGTGCTTTGATTCTTTTGGAAGGTCCGCGGTTGCTCCTCTTCCGAAGACGTAGTCTTGAACTTCTTTTCCTTTCTTATCATTGATTGATCTGTCGGATGGTGATGGTGATCGCGGTGATAGCGTTCTCCATCTTATTGGTTCGGCTATTCCAATTCCTATGGGGAATCGAGTCTCATGTCTCGGTTTTGCGGGATCGGCTGGTGTTGGAGTTGCAGGCGTCTGGCGCGGTACATTAGTCTCTCCAAGGGGGACATTGCCAGGTGCGGTGGCGGGGTCGGGTATCGAGGTGGTAGTATCTCCCATTGTTGTGATGTTTTCGGGTTCTCCGAACAGATTTCCTTTTCTTCCTCTTGTGGTTCCGAAAATGTCGTCAGGTGATGGAGATTTTGTTGGGTTCTCTGTATGTTCTTCCATTTCTGCTGTGCTCGCTGGGCTGCGTGCTCGACTTCCTCCGGGATCGGACTTAATTTGGGGGCTTGATATAGTTCTCTTAGGTTCTGGCGCGGTTTCCTCTGGAGGCGGTGCAACTGTTGCGGGTTCTTGAGGATGCTGGAGTTCGGTTTGAGGGTTCTGTGGTTCGGTTGTTGTATCGGCTGTGTCGGTATCTGGATCAAATTCCCAGTAGTCCTTAATATTCCCGGTGTAAGGCTTCTCTTCAACTTTCTGTGCGTCCGGGTGTTTCCAGAGTTCTTCTGATGAGAGGGGCCCGATATGAGGTCTTGAATAATATGGGCGCTTCCAATGTGAGTTGTCGTAGCTTCCGTCTTCCTTTCCTCTTTTGGATCTATCTTTGTAGTATTCTGCTGCTGGGGGAAGGTTGTATCTGTATATGGGTGGGTTCCACTGGTATATGTATGTCCCTTTGCTTTCCTTTGCGATGAGGGCTCCGTCGTAGTAAAAAATGAGATTATAGGGATCAAATGTCCAATGATGATCTTCGTTTCCATTGGGGAATTCTCGACTGCAGTTTGATTGGAGTTGAGGGATCTCAAAATCTGATGGTCTTTTTTCAGCGGGTTGTTCCGCTGACTCCGTGGTGGGTGTTTCGTTTGACGCTCTGCGCCAAACTGTAGGGTGAGCTAATGTAGAGGAGAGCTCGTTCTAGTGTTAAGGACGGTCCTTATCACGTGACAAGCGGCTCAGGCTACAGTACTCGTGTGTGTGAGAAGTGGGATCAGGCGATCCAGACGTCTCAGTTATACGAAGGTTGAGGTCGATAAGCGAGGCAGTAAGTCTTCACGGAAGACTTAGGCGAGCTTTCGACTTAGTTACTTTGGGTTCTCTTTAATAGCTTTTAAGAGGAGGTTCTATTTAGAACAGTCCTGTATTTACAAAGAGAACGAGCTGGGGAATAGCTCGTTCGTTGAGCCTCCTTTTATAAGAAAGGAGGTCGAGTAAACATATGTACATTGAGCGACAGTTGTATCAAGTATCTACAGGGACGAGACTGTGGCACCGTCGTGGCTATGCCGTTGAGACGGTGACGATCTGCGGCACCGTCGTGGCTATGCCGTTGAGACGGTGACAATCTGTGGCACTGTCGTGGTCGCGTCGTTGAGACGGTTACGAACTGGGGCACAGTCGTAATCCGTCGTTTAGCGACGTCCTTCCGAATAAGGTAAGGTAAAATGAGATACCTTATCGGAGTTGTAACACGGGGGACATGCGTGATGGGGAGTCGCGTGCACGTGCGTGATGGGGAGCTGCGTGTACGTGCGACCAGGGCCAGCATGCATGTACAACAATACGGGGCGACGAGGGCGTTGGGGGCGACGAGACAGGAGTGGAGGAGGGGAGGAAGCAAAGGCTCTCAAGTGGGGGTTAGGACACGGAGCGACGGGAAGGAATGTGCGTGCATACCTGGGTGGGGACGCGCGTACTGCAGGGGGTGGGGAGACGATAGCGTTGAAAGCGGATATGCGAGGGCTGCTGTGGACACCGAGGGCGCGTGCACGTTGGGGATGAGCACGGGCAACGGGGGGCGCAGGTGTTGAGGGCGGTGCAGGCATCGGTATTGAATGTGGTGAAGGTGAGGGCCTTGGAGGCGGCGAAGACAGAAGCATTGGCATTGACGAGACGGAGAAGCGCAGGTGTTGAGCGCGATGGGGGATGAGGGTGACGAGGGCACAAATATTGAGCACGACGGAGTTGTGGGGGCTGAGCGCAAAGGGGCTATGGGGGTTGCGCGTGAGGTGATGAGGGCGTCAACATTGAGCGCGACAGTGTCGTGGATGTGGTGAGTGTGGGGGCGGGGGTGATGACAGCATCAGTGTTGAGCACAGTGGCGTTGTGCGTGTGAGAGCGTCGGCGTTGAGCGCGGCGAGGGTGCGGACATTGAGGGCAACGGGACGAGAACCGCGGTGAGGGCGATGGGTGCGCTGGCATTGAGCGCGACGGTGACGTGGCCGTTCCGAGCGACCCGGAAACAGTCTTGAGGCCGCTGAGGCCATGGGCGTTGGGGGTGACTAAGGCGTTGGCGTTGGTGATGAGGGTGTCAGTGTGGGGTCGATGGGCATTGGCATTGACGGAGAAGAGGGTGTTGGCATGGGGGTGACGAGAGCGTTCACATGGGGGTGACGAGGCCGTCGGCGTTGAGGACGACGAGGCCGTCAGCGTCGGGGACGACGAGGCCGTCAGCATCAGGGACGACGAGGCCGTCGGCGCTGGGGGCGACGAGACGATGGGCGTAGGGAGTGACGAGGCGGTGGACACTGGGGGCGACGGGCATGGGCGTGGGGAGTGACGAGGGCGTTGGCGTAGGGAGCGACGAGGTGCGAGGCGCTGGGGGCGACGAGGCGCGAGGCCGTTGACGTTGGGGGTGACGAGGCGGTTGGCGTTGGGGGTGACGAGGGCGTT
Source organism: Amylostereum areolatum (assembly GCA_012932865.1). Classification (NCBI taxonomy): domain Eukaryota; kingdom Fungi; phylum Basidiomycota; class Agaricomycetes; order Russulales; family Stereaceae; genus Amylostereum; species Amylostereum areolatum. Next base: position 199,695 of record SAXG01000064.1, on the reverse strand, counting down.
GGGGTTGGGGGCGACGAGGGTGTTGGTATTGGAGGTGACGGACGTGCACGTTGACGGCGACGGGCGTGCGCGTTGAGGGCGACGAGGGCGTGGAGGGTGACGGTGACGGTGACAAGGCTGGGTCCCCAACGACGACAGATGTCGTGGTTGAAGACAAAGAGACGACGCGGCGTTGAGTGTCGACATAAGTAACTGAAGAGTCACGTGACTATTCCGTGTCCGAAATCCACTAAGTCATGATTTTGCAAGTAATTGCATAGTCAACCAAGTTACCTACTAAATCTACCAAGTATGAAAGTAAACTACTATATACCCAAGAGAACTTCCAAGTCACACTTGTTTCACCAAGCTAGCCAGGAATTTTGTCCCAAGTGTAAGTACATGTAAGGCTGGCCTCCAAGTCCAAGCTGTTGGCCTCAGTTCCAAGCACAGCTCAAGTACTGGGAGTTTTCCTGATGTGCTCCCATGTCCCCCCTTTCCAACCCACAGCTATACGTTTATTGGCTCCTACCCACGTTAGTGACTCGCCGCTCGGTTTCCAGGTGAATGAATCGGTCTAATTGTGTCTTATTACTGACTTCAGCCACTTCACCAGTTAAATGAATCCATGTGTACTCATGTCGGTGCATGTCATCTACATTGAAAGCCCTCTCACCACTGACCATAGGCCTAGTTTCCTTCATTAGCAACACACGGGCATCTCTTCCGACATGCAGTGGAGCGATGAGCATCAGTGGGCAGGCTTGTAGAAGGAGTATCTCTCGGCGGCCCCGCCTCTCAAGCATGCTTGCAACGGTGGCCCATTCGTGATATCTCAGAGTAGCTCATACATTCATGCACGGACGCTCGCTCGCTCGCTCTCCCTGTCCCTGCTCGCAATAGTGCACATTCTCCCTATAGATTCATAGTTCTATCTGTACCATGCAATACAACTTCTGATCTTCTTTGATATCTCCCCCTCCCCCCCCTCCCGTGTTGCTGAACTGCAGGCAGTGGGGGCGCATTTTTTAGCTGAATTTCGGACCCCCTGTCGCATCATCCCACCTGCCTCGGGATCTACGGACCGCCGTCAGGACACTCAGTGCGTACTCCTAACGTGGATACTTTGAGTGTAAAGCCGGGAGGACACTCCGAGTGTCCACGCTTAATGTACACTCAGAGCACACTCGGATGACCACTCTGCGCGCAATTAAAAAAAGATTGTCGTTTTGATCACAAGCCCTCTGGCAGTGTAAGGACCAAGGCGTGGAGAACGGAGGAGACGGCCGAGGGCCGCCCGTCGTCCTCGGCGCGTTCGGGGGACAGTCTTTTCTGGTTCGTTCGTCGATGTTTTGGAGGGTTCCGGGAGGGCAAGGACACGCATGAAGAACCGGAAGCCATCGACGGACAGAGGGGAGCCCCGTGCGTCGCCGTGGGGACGCACGGAAGCAAGCTCGAAGACTGTACCCACCCCCGCCCTCCCCCCAGCTCGTCCCGCCCGCTCGTCCTCGGCCGTGGTCGGGGCTTGAGGCCTTGAGGCTTTACGCTTGCAAGTGAAGGCGTCGAGGGTGGAGAGGGAGAAAGCGGGCGTCGGGACAGGGATGGGGGAACAGATGCGCACGGGATGACGAACGGAAGCGCGACCGGGGGCTCTCTTCCACCCACCTCGTCTTCAAGCTCCACCGTTACTCGACGACGTTCGACGAGGGCGGTTCCCTGCTGGTCCGCGTCACTGTGAGCGATGCGCCGATCCTCGCCGCGCCGTCGTCCCCCACCCACCTGCGTTGCCCGTCTCCATGGTCCGGGCGTCCCAGGCCCTCCTCCTCTTCCACGCCGCGCGCGTTCTGTCGGGACACGAAAGGACGGGGGAGCGCGACGGATGCGACGAGGGCGTGGCAGCAGCCCAGTAGGACGGCGGAAAAGCCTTGGCGAAAGCGATGACGCGGCGGATATGCGAGTCCTCGTGCCGGCGCCGGTGCGGAGAGCAGAAGGGGGCTGGGAAGGAGAAGGAGAAGGAGAACGGAGGGGGCTCGGGTAGAAGGCCGAAGGCGCGGCGGTCGAGGACGGGTAGGTGTGCCTTGGGGTGAGAGGACGATCGCGAGCGAGCCCGGAAGGAAGCGTCGGGTTACGATCGCGCGAGGGAGAAAAGAGAGTTGGAACAAAGAGCCTGACCGAATGAGGAAGGCAGGTGTCCATATATGGGTGTTCGGGGACTGCCGATGCTGTCGCCCCTTCGTCGTCGTCGTCGTCCTCCGTCTTCGTCCTCGACCGTCCACACTCGCGCTTCGTGTCCGGATCTTAAAACGCGCACGGACTGGAAGAGGGATCGGTGGAGGGTGGAGAGAGCGACAGCAGGTGGGCGGAGGAGGCCAGCGCGGTGGACCAGCATTCATGGCCGAGCAGGGAACCGCGGCCGTTGACGTCGACGTGGAACGCTGCACATGGAAGGCTCGCCTCCTCTCTATGCCCCCCGCCCAAGGCCTGCCCAGACCACGGCCAAAGACGAACGGGACGGGCTTGGTGCCAGAGGACGAAGGTGAGCCATGTGCGCATTCCATCTCCCACCGACCCCCGCTCTCCCGCCCACCACCCTCCCTCCGTCCTCCTGCTCGCCCGCGCCGCCCCCCCACGAGCCCACGTCGACCCCAACCCGGATCCGCAGGTGGCATGCCCTCCCCCGCGTCCTCGCTATAAAACCCCTCGCCGCTCCCCACCTCCCCCCATCCGCCGACTCGTCTCCCGAGTCCCCCTCCACTCTCTTTCTTTCCCCGCCCCCACGCTCTCTCCGCATCCAGCTCCACAAACCGACCATGCTCCCTCCCTCCCTCCCCCTCCTCCTCGTCCTCGCCCTCTCCGCCTCCGTCTCCGCCTCCCCCCTCCTCGGCCTCCCCCCCGCTCCCGGCGGAGGCCTCCTCGGCCGCGGACAAAGCCGCGGCGGGCCCCTCGGCGGCATCCTCGCTCGTGGCGCGAAGCAAGGCGGAGGCCACGCCGACCCGGACTGCCACTGCACCCCCGCCACCACGTCCGCGCACGGCGAGCCGACGTACGGCGCGCCCCCGCCGTCCTATCCCCCGCCCGTCACCAGCCCCGCGCCCATCCCCACCTCCACCTACGTCGTCAGCGGTCCGCCCCAGCCTGTCCCCACGACCAGCCACATCATCGTGGGCCCTCCCCCGCCCGTCCCTACGACGTACCCCGCCAGCGCTCCCCCGCCCCTCCCTACGACGTACCCCGCCAGCGCTCCCCCGCCCCGCCCTACGACCTACCCCGTCGGCGCTCCCCCGCTCCCCACGGGCACGTACGGCCCGCCCCCCGTCTATCCCACCGCGCCCCTGCCTTCCATCCCCGTCGGTCCCCCGTCCGCCTCGATCCCGGTCTGTCTCCCTTCCGCCTCGATCCCCGTCGCCCTCCCGCTCCCCTCCCTCCCACCTTCGATCCCGTCCAGCCCCCCCTCCGCACCAGAGCCGTCGTGCCCGTCGACCGCCGCGCCGACGCCGACGTCGACCTATGGGTACGGGTACGGGCACTGATCGGGGCCGCGGGCGGTGGCGCTCGTAGGACTTGACGCGCCTTCCGTTCCAAGTTCGCTTTTCCGACCGTCGACCGTCGACCGCCCCCCCCGCTCTTCGTCGCATGTTGCTTTCGTCGGGTCTTCCATCCTTCGTTCCCTTCGCTCCCTTCGTTCCCTTCGCTCCCTTCGCTCCCTGCGTCCCTCCTCTCCCTGCGTCCCTCCTCTCCCTGCGTCCCTCCTCTCGCTCTGCCGTCGGTATACCTTCGGACGGTGCAGTCTCGGCGCGGTCGCCCCGTGTCTTTCTCCCCTTTTTACTTGTACGTTTTTATTTTCATGACGTTTTCCGCTTTTTCTTTTTTGGGTGCGGGACCGTGAGGGCGTGGCGGGCACGGGCACGGGTCCGCGATCGGTATGCTATTCGTATTACTTATGCACTCGAACTCGACCTCGGCCTCGGACTCGGACGCGCTGCGAATGCGCGGCGCCGCGTGGAAGGCGCGTTTGGTCATAAGTATGTTATGTACGTCTGCACGCACCCGAACCCGCGTGCATCGTTTCGATTCTCCCAGGCGGACATCACGCTTCCAGCTTCAAGGAGGGTCGCACGACCGACACCGTCTCTCAGATCTCAGCGGTCGGCGCCTTGTTCGTGAGCCGTGGGAGACGAGACCCGGTGCTCCCGCATACGCCGTCGCGGGCGGCGCTGGGGCATTACGCACGTTCTTTCGGCCGTCCGTGCGCCAGACGAACGCGCCCGGTAAGGAGCGTGCCCGGGGTGGGGGTGGGCCGAGCACACATACTTAAGTATGGCGGGGGATTGTGGCACCGTGGCGCCGCGCGGCGGCGAGCTCGGGAGCGCGCTTCTAAGGGGATCTTCGGACGGGGATATTATTAGACAAGTAAGTAGGGATCGTGGCACTTTCCGAGAAGTTCGGGAGGGCGAAGGGCGCGCGCGCGGACGCTGGAGATGGAGATCCCATCGGTCAGCGAAGCGCGGCACGTTGGGAACATGGGCGACCGGCACGCTGTACTTACTTGGTAGGGCGCACGATCCCGGGCGAGGCGAGGGTTCCGCAGTATACTTACTATGTATGCTGTATTTCTTGGGGGTGCCGAAGGCGTCGATTGAGGGCGAGGAGGGCACCGTTCGGGTGGGCGGAAAGGATCGGGGGCGCGGCGAGGGGGATGACGATGGAGGGATTGGGAGCTTGGACGATGGCCATGCGTCGCAGGGTTGGGTTGCGGACATCTGGACATGATCTGAGGGGGGGAGGGGGGCAGATGAAAGTGGAGGAATGGGCCGTAACAACCGCGACAGCGCAAGGCCTGCGTGCCCATGGTTCCTGGCCACCTTTCCGTCAACCACCGGATCTGAGCGCTGGGTGTCCAGTTCGTTCAGTGAGAGCAAGACGCCGATACGTACATCGATCGGCACGGGCTCCAGTGTGCATGAGGAAAATGCGGGTGCAGCGGCGTCATCGGCACCCGCTTCCTTCCAAATCGGATGGATGCAGCTTGCCGGGGGCCTTGACTTGAAGACGAGGTCGCGCCGGGGGAGACCGGTCCTCCCTCGTCCCCGTCCTGTCGGCCTCGCGAGTCGCCAGCGTCGAAGATCGGGAGAGGAGGCGGGCGCGGGGGACGCGTGCCAGCGATCACGCGCACGGCGGGCCTCCGCCCAGGACAACACGGACGGGCCCTGGACCATCCCGATGTCCTGCCCCATCTCGCGGAGGAGGAGCTTCCCGCTTTCGCTCTGCGGGTCCTTCTCCACCACACCGTCGGTGTTTCCGGCTTCGGGTGGGGAAGGGGAAGGGGACACAGGGAGGGTGCGCTCAGACGTCAGTGCCGCGGCAGAAGACTGCAGCGAGGCGGGTCGTCGCGGAGGCTGCTCGTGTAGATGTGAGCGACGATAAGGGTTAGGGGATTGTCACGGTAGACTGACGAGGACAAGGACAAGGACAAGGACAGGGGAACTTGAAGGACAGCGTCGTTGCTCTCTAACACGTCCTGTATCTGTATCGCGGCGTTCGAAGACAGGGGGATCGTATATTTATATTGCACTCCCTGGGGCAGAACAAGGTGCAGACGACACGTCCTCACTGGCGTGACTGAGCGGCCTGTAAGTAGGTATTCGATCGCGTGAGGGTGCATCGTCGTCGCCGTCCGTGAATCCAGCACGCATGGGCCGTTGCTGAGAGGGTCCGCGGGTCCTTCTCCAGGTCGGGAAGGGGACGTCGAGGCGGGCTCTGTGAAGGTCATCGTGGGACGTGGAACGGCCATCGAAGAAAGGAGCCGACCGGCGACGGGTCATCGACGACAAGGATATCGTCCTCAAAAGGGATATTGTTCCCACGCCGTTCAACGCCACGCCAGCGGCCCTCAAACTTAACCAGCGACCACCAACTCCAAGCCCGACCCTCAACTTACAACCGCCTTTGTGCCCGTCCCCTTCCTTCCCGCCTACCTCCATGTCCACCGCCCACAGACCGACATGGGACCCCGCCCAGGCGAAAGACGTCAAGGGCGGCTCCCGCCAATTCTCCGTGCGCGACATGGCCGCGCACACCAAGCTCAAGTTCCGGTGCGTCTCCCGTGTTCCCCTCCCCTCCCCTCCCCTGCCCTCTCCTCCCGTTCCACCCTGTGCACTCACAAACGAACACAGACAACCGGGCCAGACCTCCGTCTCCGACGTCCAGAAGCGCGACCTGCGCGCGGAGCTGCTCGCCGCGGAGGCCGACGCGCGCGCGCGCAAACGCAAGGCGCAGGGGCTCCCCGGCGCGGAGGCGGCGCACGCGGTGCCGGCGATCGCCGCCGGGGACGAGGAGGCGCACAAGCGGCGCAGGGTGCTGCAGGAGGCGCTGGAGATGGACAAGGACGCGGACAGCGACGCGGGGAGCGGGGATGAGGCGGGGGAGGGCGGCGAGAGGAAGATGGACGTCGATGGCGGGAAGGACAAAAAGGACGACGAGGAGGACGAGGATGATAGGTGCGTTCCTCTCCCTCTCCCTCTCCCCCCCTTTCCTTTCCTTCCCCTCTCCCTTTCCTTTCCTTCCTCTCCCCCTCGATATCTGACGCACGAAAATCGCAGCGACGACTCGGACGAAGACGAAGACGACACGGCCGAGCTCCTGCGCGAGCTCGAGAAGATCAAGCGCGAGCGCGCGGCGGACAAGGCGCGGCAGGAGCAGGCCGCGAGCGCGAGCGCGCAGGCGGACCGCGACGCGGAGATCGCGGCGGGCAACCCGCTCCTCAACCTCGCCGCCGCGCTCGGGCAGGCGCCCGGCGTCAACACCACCGCGCCGGGCACGTTCGCCGTCAAGCGGCGCTGGGACGACGGTGCGTGGCTCTCCCGTTTCCCCCTCCTCCCTGCCACCTCCCGCCCTCCGTGGCGCCCCGGTTCTGAATCGTCCTTCTTTTTTTTCGCAGACTTGATCTTCAAGAACCAGGCGATGCACGACAAGGACAAGCCGCAGGGCCAGTTCGTGAACGACCTCCTCCGCACCGAGTTCCACAAGTGCGTCCGGCCTTGCCGCTCCTCGGCTCCTCCCGTGCTCACCATCCCCCCACCACCCCCCCTCCTCCGCAGGAAATTTATGTCTCGCTTTGTAAAATAGTCTGTCGTCGCATGTACGTAACCCCCGCGGCCGCTTTGCACCCACGCTCCGTTCTGTACTCCATCTATCTATCCATCTGTCTGTCTGTCGGCCTCCCTACGAAGAGCACGACTGTCCATCGATCCCCGCCGCTCCGCCTCCGCCTCCGCCTCCATGCGCGCGCGACCCCTCGCCTCGCCTTCTGCCCACGCCCACCCCGCCCCCGCCCACTCCGGCATCCCGGTCTCGAACACACCCAGACTGGTCGTGTACCGGAGCGCGTGCAGGAAGATGTAGAGCTTCTCCGCGGGCGGGTCCGGGTGCAGCGGCAGGTAGCACTCCGCGCAGAACAGCACCCCGCCGTTCTGCGCCTGCACCGCGGCCTGCTGCGCGGCCTGCCTCGCGCGCTGCGCGGCCGTCGGCGCGTCCGGCGGCGGCGCGCGGCGCAGGGCCGGGTCCGCGGGGCCGGGGGGGAGCGCCGCGAGGCGCGCGAGCGCGTCGGGCTCGGTGAGCTGGGGCACGGCGTCGGCGTCGGCGTCGGCGTCGGTGGGACGGGGCGCGTCCGACGGCTCCGGCGCGCCCGCGGGGGGAGGTGGCAGCGGCGCGGTCGCCGTCGCCGTCGCCGTCTGCGCGGGTCGCGTTCTGCGGCCGAGGCTTCGTCCCCGCGTACGCGGGGCCCGCCGCGCTCGCGCCTGTGCGGCAGCGGGAGCGGCTTCATCGTCATCCCCGTCGGGTGCAGCTTGCCCTTGGCCTTGAAGATGACGTCGCGCCAGCGGGACCAGTCCTCGTCCTCGTCCTGCGCGCCCCCGCCCGCCCTCAGCACCCAACGACGCAGACGGCAAGGGAGGGAGGAGACGCACCTTCATGTTGCGCAGACGCGTGATCACGCCCACGGCCTCCGCCGAGAGCGGCACGGGCGAGCCCATCCCGATGTCCTGCCCCGTCTCGCGCGGGAGCAGTTTCGCGCCGGCGGGCTGCGGCGCCGGCTCGGTCGCGGCGGGCGTGGGGAGGGCGTCGGGAGGGCGAGGGCCGGAGGCGGGGAGGGGGAGGGTGCCTTCGGACGTCAGCGCCGCGCCGGAGGACTGCAGCGCGGCGGGCTGGACGGGCGCGGGGCGCGCCTCGGACGGCGTGGTGTCGATCCCGCCTTTGCCGAGGTTGGGGCCCTGGGAGGGCGTTCAGCCGGCTGAGAGGGGGCGGGAGGGAGAGGAGAGCGCGCGCACCCATATTCGCGTCTCGGAGTACACGGGGTCGTTCGCGACGGGGAAGCCGAGGTATTGGAGGTGGACGCGGATTTGATGCGCTGCGGAGGGGGTAGGTGAGCGTGGGTGCGAGCGGGAGAGCGAAGGCGCGTACAGCGGCCTGTGAGCGGGCGGCCTGGATCGGACGTGAGCATCGGGTCGCTCGGGGAGCGAAAGGGGGATGCGCACAGTGCAGGACGCTGCTGTCCGTGTTCGCGTCGTAATGCAGGCGCGTGAAGATCGTCTTCGCGGGCTGCGCGTCGACGGAAGAAGGCGGGCGTCGGGTCAGCGGCGTGCGCCGAACCGAGCGGGGGGAAACGCGTGGCCGCACCTTTCCGTCCGGGTGGACGATGTTGAGGCCCATTTGACGGTCGACGGTGAGCAGCGGCTGGTCGACGACGACCTCCTCTCTACACCCCGCCGCGCGGCCGTCAGACCGAGCGCAAAAGGAAGAGCGGGGAAACCACCCACGCGGGGAACTCGCCCGCACAGCGGGCGATGTACTCCTTCTTCACCTCGCCGGCCATGAACTCCTGCGTGAGGAGGTTCGCGCGCTGGGAGGAGAGGCCGATGATCATGAGGCCGGACGTGAGGCGGTCCAGGCGGTTCACGGCTGGGCCCTCTCAGCGTGCGGATGGAGAAGGCGAAGAAAGAAAGAGGACGCACTGTACACTTTTCCGTACGAGAACTCGCGCTGGAGGATCTCGACGAGGGACAAAAAGTAGTAGCGTCCGGTTGCGTGCACGGGCTGATGGTGAAAAAATATGGACGTGAGAGGCGTGATGTGCGGAAGGCAGGCGAAAGCGGCAAGCAAGGGCCTGGTAGGGACATGTTCACCCCTGCTCCCACTCGGACTGGGGCAAGGGAATATGTCGTATTCACGGGCCAACTACCCCTGACCGGACCCAGGGCGAACCGGTCTTGGTTCACAGTGAGAGGGACGTACGATGCTACCGGGCTTGTTGATGACGATGAACTCGCGGTCAGCGTCGTGGTGGAGGATCTTGACGGGCGTCGACGTCACGGGCGGTTCGTGTCGGTGGACGATATTTCTGCGCGGGGGGCGGTCAGGAGAGAAAGCCTAGCGCATCGTACAGAGCGAACGCACTCCATCCGATCGCCGTTGCGCACGATGGTGTCGGGTTTGGCTACCTTGCCGTTGATGGTCGTGACCCCAGAGTCCAGCGCGTATTTCTGTCGTGCGATGCCCATCAGCCGCTGGTCCTCGTCGCGCGAGCAAAAAAAAAAAGCGAGAAACGCACGTAGTACTCCACCGACCGATCCCTGAACTCCGTCGACACGATCTCCAGAATCTCCCTCCCCACCCATCTCCCCTTGGCCATGGTCGTGTACGGATACCAATACGGCTCGATCTTCCTCAGTCCGGGGCGCGGGGGTGGGCGCGGGGGCGCGGGGGCAAGGTCGGGGGCCATTGCGGCGAGGAGGAGGCGGCGGACGACGTGTCTGAACTGGTCGGCGGCGGGGAGGAGGATGAGCGGGAGATGGACGCGGTTGGAGAAGAAGGGGAAGGAGGGGACGGGGTGCGTCGGCGGTGGGTGCGGGTGTTGGGAGGGCTTCGACTTGGACGCGAGTCCTGGGGAAGCGGCCAGCTTGAGGAGACAGGAGAAGAGGCGGAACAGCGTGGGGCGGGACGAGGCGGGAGGCAACGGCGAGCGGCTTCAATGGCGCGTCGCACTTTTTCGTTGGAGTCGTGGAGAAATGCGTGGTGCAGGGTGTCCTTTTTTCTTGAAAAAAGCCTTCAGACGATGCCGGGGACTTGGAGGTAATGTCTGTGCTCGTCGTGGAAGACAACGACGACGACGACGACGACGACGACGATGCGAGGTCACACGTCATGTGACTCGGGTTTTTTCGATTGCCGACTTCAAACTTGTTCAGACTTCAGCCACTCGGTCCTCGACTCCTTCTCCATATTCATCACTCCCAGCCGCGCCGTTCTCCGCATCTTCACTTCCTTCCGAAACAGAGCCATAGACTCGCGAGTTCCTCAGGCTGAATCTAGTGTGGGACCACTGTGCAGTCTTTAGCGCGCTGCCGCCGTGGCCCGTCGCCATCCAAAAGCTTACTGGTGGCAACCTCGTTCCCTCTCCAGCTGTACGCCACACTCTACGCTTTCTGAAAGGTGCATATCGGGCGCGCTACAGCTGTATCTTGCGCCCACAATGGATGTGGCCTCTGAGTCCGAGGGCTGCGCGCCACCGTCAGAGTTCCTCCCGCACATAAAAGGTGCGTTCGCACACCCAGCAGCTCAGACCCGACAATAGCCCCGGCTCCAGAATCAAGTGAATCTCTGACCCATCTCCGTCCGTTTCGTTCTCTCAGAGGTACGTGGATCACCCTCACCCCTCCCAAAGGTCGATCATCTGCGTCGCCTTTATATCCTTCGATTTCACGCACTTGTCCTTCAGCTCACCCGCGTTGTCAGATGCTCCCGCGAAACCATTATAGCCCAGGCTACGAAGGATACCTCCTCCCTTCTTCCTCCGTCGTCATCTCCGTCGCCGCCAACCCCTCCGATCCCTCACCCTCCCTTGAATGGTCCCTCCTGACCACAAGCCCCTCCGGAAAAACGATAAAATACACCATCTCGCCATCAGTTTATTCCGCCGTGCAGCCCCGCCCACCCTACGCCAGCACGACCTACCACGTTCCGGGCGACAACAACGCCCCACTGCTCTCCGGGCCCGACCCGCTCTGCACGCTCGCGTACTTCGTCCTCGCTGGCGTTTCTTCCGACGCGCTCTCCTCCGAAACCCTCACCGCGCTCTCCGAAGAGGCCGCCGCCCGCTGCCACGCCGGCGTGCCACTGTATCTGATCCCTGATTACGTCGCCGGGCGCGTCTCGGCCCCCTTCGTCTGGCTCCTGCTCATGCTCGATGGAATCGAGAAACACCTTTCCCGCGCGGCGCAGACCCAGGCGCAGGAAGAGCACTCAGGGGAACGTGCAGCGCTCCGTGCGCTGAACGTGCTCGTGTGCGTGGAAAGCTTGCAGGCGAGAATGATTGAGCTCGGCGTGAATGTTTTAAACGCCCGAGGGTTCGAAACGGCATTTCTCTGGGTACAAGACAACGATGGTGCGTGCTCCGATGTTTCTTTCGCTGTGCGCGCCGGCTGAGCGCAGGTATGTGGTGTGGGCTTTCTTTGGGGGATACAGAGCAGGCCCTAATGAATGCTGCATCGGGGGTCCACGGATTGCGCAAGGTCGTCGTCCCGCGCTAAGCAGTCGAGCGGCTCTGAACACCGTGACTCTTTTTCTTTCGAGCTCGATGATGCTTTGGTCTCATCTAATCATACTATAATCTCTGTTCAATACATGCAATAGTTTCCCTAATCAATCGCTGCAATTCGAGGTGGGCGACGCGAGCATACGTTGTAACCTGCCAATCAGTTGTGTTAAATTTACTTCTAGTAGCTTTCCTAGAATCCGACTGCAAGCCACATACTTATACCATCGCTTCTCGGGCAGTAGGGTGGACACTGGAGGGAACCCTATTATCTTGTATTTGAGTACATACTAGCCACTGCCAACTGGTCAGATAGTCAGTTATGCATTTATAACTTATGACTCATGACTTTGAAGTAGTGTTGCACAAATACAAATAAATATCTTGAGGAACCATATTATAATGGATACGAAAAAATATGAGTATGGAGAGAAGAATATTTATTCATATCCGTATTTAATCATATTTACTTTGTATTTACTCCCACATTTCCTGTCTCTAAATCACTCCAAATCAGGTCTATTCTCGGACATGTAATCGATGATATGACAGTACATGATTGTATATCAGTGCTTCTGAAGTGTCATATGTATACAAGCTCTCATTAAAGCCTCCCCAAGCTTGTTAACATGCTTTGGAAAATGCTGAGATGACTGGGAGATGGCTGTCCACAGTGTATGTCACGGATCGCTCCATTTCTCTCTTCGTTTGCAGACCTCGTACACGCGACGTGTCACGGCACATGACTTCCCCTTGCATCACATGCTTCAATGACGTCATTGCCCGGACTTCCGAGCGGGGTTCCGCATCCTTATCTATGACATCACTGCTCCGGACCTTCGTCCTCTGCCCCATGACTCCTTTCCTATTGTTCCCCCCACTCGCACCACTATCGCATCGCATCGCACCATCGTTCCCACTTGTATATAAGGACAGTGTTTCTCTTCCCTTTTCCCTAGACTGTCCATCTCGTCATACGGTACTGTAGTGCACGTTGCACTACCCTAGACCCCGGCACTCTCGAATCTATTTTCTTCTTGCTCCTCCCATCGTCGCAACTTAGGCGGTTCATCGGTCTCATAAACTGCGTTTCTGACAGTGTAAACATGAGAAAGTTGATGTCAATGTTATGTCTGCTGACTCTATTGGGGGAATTGACCTTAGAGAACAGATGTATAGCCAAGGATTGACTCCTTGTAAGCTGTGATCTAGCTGCAATGACCTAGGAGTAGATATATTATATTATGTAGCCCATATCTAATCATATCTTGTAATTACGATTATGGGCAGCCATCTATTTAATGGTATTTTTGCATATTATTATGATTATATTTGAATATACTCTATAGTTTGTTCAACACTACACGGCCAACCGGAATTATAGTTGATTCGTAGATATCTGCGTGATAAGGATTTCTTACCCATCATTCGTAAGATTGTGAAATGATTTCTTAAGAAATCCCTCAGTGCAGGGGTCCGCAGCAGGTATCCTCAGTCAGTCCGTGCTCCTCCCAAGAAAATCGTAAGAACGACATTCTTAAGAAATGTATCTCCTCTCTCACCGCCTTCCATGCGCTTATCGCGCCTGGGACCACATGATTTTCACCACCGTGGGAACTCAACAGACACACGTGACCATCAACAGAAAAGTTCGACTTCGCGCTTTTGTTCCCTCGTTCACTCTTTCTCCCCGTTCCCCTCGTCCTTCGCGCCATCCTGGGTCATCCTCAGCCTCGCCTTCTTCCTTCTTCCTTCGCATCAACGCAGCGGCCCTTTTCCACACCTTCTTCTTCGCGACTAACATGGGTGCGTGTGCAATTCAATCACTATGGTTTTGTCGCTCACGGCTCTGTAGATGCGCGATGACAACTCGGCGAGCTGGCACTGTTGGGCTGGGCTGTCTCACGGTATGTTTCCTTTCTCATCGGTCTTTTCTGTGCTTATTCTCTTATGTAGATGTACCTACTTTAGGCTACAGTTCATGGATGCATGCTGGTAAGTCACCTTGCTGGCATTTTCTGTTTCCCGTTGCTAATGATTGTTGTAGATTTGAAGTCGGAGAAGCAGATAGGCTCGGGCTATTCATGACTGTATTGTGGCTGTAGCATTAGACATTGTATCATATATGTTCTGTAGCATGAATATAATGGTTTTTACATCTCGTATCTGCTTTTGCGACGAATGGAGAAGGGGTGAGGGAAAATGAAGGCCTGTTTGGGGGATGATGCACTGATGATGATTGGCCCACTGAGAGATCTGAGAGAGATCTGTGCAGCCTGATGGAACAGGCACGATGTCATGAACGCCTCCTAAATATATACATCGGACCTTACTTTACTATAGTTTACCATCGGACCTCGCATCGGACTTCGCCTCGCTTCGCATCGCGTCCGGCCCTTCGGGCATACCGGTCTTCTCGGCTTCCTCGGTCATGATCTAGACCTTGGAGTCATACTTACCTCGCCTCGTGTTGTGACCCACTGCGTACTCCGTGGTACCCACTTCGTAGTCTGTCCTGACCCACTCCTACTCCGGCCTCGTTTGTCCTTGTTTGGGTCCTTATCCTCATGTATATAAGGGCTCACTAATCTATGAGGAGAGGGTCATCTCGACCTTTTCTATTCTCCGGCTACCTGGGGGATCCTCCCTAAGTGCTGTAGGGGAAGGTCCACACCTTCGTTTATCACTCGCCCCCCTCGATCCTATCCTCGTCTCTCCTCGCCTTGTACCTCGTCGCGACGTCCTGAACCTGCACCGCAGGTAGACCGTTGCTGACACACGAGCTCGTCAGTATTAAGAAATTCGTACAACATGGCTGATGTATGGAGTTCCCAAAGCGAGGCAAGTGGTAATTTCTTACGAACAGGCTAAGAAATCTCTAAGATCACGTTTTGGAAGATTTTCTTAACGGACCTGCCTGCCTGTGTACTTTGAAGTTCGACTGGATATGGTCCTATGGGTGAAGGGCAAAAATTAATGTAGCCAATTAGTGGACGCATCCGGAATTGAACCGGACACCTCTCGCATGCTAAGCGAGCGTGATAAACCAACTACACCATGCGCCCATACCTCTAGCGCTGTAACATGAAAAATACATAAGGTCAGCTACAGAGACTACTCAGAGTGTGATGTCATCGTTCGTCGTGCGCGGAAGGAGCTACGACGACGGCAAGTCCCGAACGCCCGAATATGGACAGCCGCCTTCCTCACTTGGTCTCTTCTGCACCCAGCGCCGGCGTCGAGTGCAGATCCCGCTCCTTCTCGAAACTCTCTTTTAGTCCCTCGGAAGCCACAATCCATCCCGCCCGCTTCGATTCAGGTCCTCGATCCGACCATTCCCTCCGCCGTCCCCGTTCACTGGCTCGCAGCCCGCTCGATCTCCTCTTCATCTGTTGAACTGTTCCTCGCACGTCTTTTTCTTTTCCTGAGTATACTTTATTTTTTCAGTATAGAGGGGGATGTAATCCGTGGTGCTCTAACTGATTGAGTTCTGACGCAGGCTACGGCGTTTACTCAATGGCTTGATATCACTAGGAGTCGGACGTTCCGACCGCGAGTTTCAGCGGGTCTCGAGATCGCGGGAAAACGGGTACTGCATGCCTCGTCCACTGTGTCCGCTCGGTGTTGAAGAGAAACGCGGGTCGATAACAAAATGACGGCACAGCGAACTGCACCCGTTCTTCGTCTTGTAACTCTGCCGCGGAGGACCGGAAGCACGCATCGCACGCGATCTTCCCCCACTTTCCTGCTACTCACGCTCGTCATACCTATCTCACATCATCCTCCGTAGCGTCATCTCACGCTCGGCCAGGCTCGCCCCGCGTGGGATCCGTACGCGTCACCTAAACCTTAGAAAACCCACTCGCATCTTTCCCTCCTCCCCTTTCCCCGGCCGCTCAAGCTTATCATCATCTTAGCCGGCTTCCCACCAACGACATCCTTCCCCAACAACATCCACAAACGAAAGCACACATCGACACCCCTAGAACCTCGACGCCGCACCAATGGAGCACGCCGCCCCGCTCTTCGTCCTCACTCTCCTCCTGGTCTATTTCCTCCAACGCGCAGTGGAGTACCGTCGGAAGCTCAAGGACATCGGGTGCACAACTCAATCTTTCCCTTCTCTCTTTCGTCTCTCCTCATCGCAATCTCCCCCCCCCCCCCCCAGCAATTTCCCCGGATTCCGCCAAGTGCTCAGTCCCAACTCCGTCCTCGCCGTCGCCCGAGCATGGTTCAAGAACGCGCCCCCGAGGTCGCTCGCAGCCGGATTCAGCGGTGCGCACAAAGTTTTCCCATCCCTCTGACCTCCGCCTGACCTGCTGCCTTCCCGCCGCCAAACGTCTATGTACCACATGATTGAACCCACAGAATTCGAGCGTTTCGGCTGGGACGCGTACACGCGGGTGCGTTCGCCCTCGATCCATCATGACATAACGGAAAGCTGAGCTGACGCTGACGCTGACGCGTGGCGTGGCGGCCGGTGCAGGTGAGCGTCTACCCCCGCACACGCACGACCGTCGTGCTCGCGGACCCCGTCGCGGTGAAGGAAGTGACGACGCACCGCGCGCGCTTCCCGAAGCCCGTCGCGCAGTACGCCATCCTCGCCCTCTTCGGACAGAACATCGTCGTCACCGAGGGCGCGGAGTGGAAGCGGTACCGTCGGTGCTCTGCACCGGCGTTTTCGGAGGTGCGTTTCTATTTTTTTTGTTGCGGTGCTGCCAGCAGTGCGAGGACCCTATCATTATGTATCATGGGAGACTGACGAAAGGGCGGCCGGACCACCGTGCTTAGAGGAACAACAAGCTCGTTTGGGACGAGACGGTGGGGATCGTGATGGATCTGATGGAAAATGTGTGGGGAGGCGCGTCGGAGGTGGTCGTCGACGACATGCTGGAGTTGACCGTTCCCGTGCGTCCTGTCTCCAGGCTCACTCGAATTTCCTGCCGTCCATCCTCACCTTCCTCTCGCCGCATCAGCTCGCTCTTTTCGTCATCGGCGCAGCCGGTACGTTCCTACCCACCCTCCTTGTTCTACTCGCCGAACTTACGGAGACGTCGGGAATCTGGGACGCAAGGCTTCGGCAGACGCATCTCCTGGAAAGACGACATGAAGATACCTGAGGGGCACCGGCTCACGTTCAAGGACGCGATGCAGATCGTGTCGACGGACATCTTCCTCAAGCTCGTGCTCCCGCGCTGGGCGCTCGGGCTCACGGCGCGGCTGCGCAGGGTGCGGACGGGGTTCGACGAGCTGGACGTGCGTTCTCCGTCCCTTCCTTCCTCATCGATGCTTTTTCCGCCGCGAAACTGAGCGTGCTCTTGTTCGCACAGGACTATATGCTCGAGATGATCCAGAAGCGCCGGGCGGAGGTAAAGAAGGAGGAACGGGACGATCTGTTCAGTATTTTGCTCGATGCCGCCGAGGCGGACTCGGAGACGCAGCTGTCGGATCGGGAGCTCGTCGGTGCGTTTCGTCCCCCCCTGCTTTCCTGTCCACAGCCCCCCGCCCTTCTAACCCGCACATCCTCCTCGGAAATACCCGCGCCGATCAGGAAATATCTTCGTCTTCCTCGTCGCCGGCCACGAGGTGCGTGTTCTCCATCTCTCCCCACAATACAACAGTACCGCACTGCGGCGTACGCGTATGTACTTATATGCACGGGCAGACCACGGCGCACACGCTCTGCTTCGCGCTCGCGTATCTGGCGCTTTACCCTGCGGAGCAGGACCGATTGTATGCGGAGGTCAAGCGCGTCATCCCCGACCCCGCCGTCGCGCCCGTGCGTCGCCCGTTCGCTGTCCTTGTTCTCGTGGGTGCTGATTCTCTGCGAGCTCTAGACGTACGAGGATATGGGATCCTTCACATACACGACCGCGTGCGTGGTATCCTCTGCTCGTCTGTTCAGTGCGTCGCCTGACTCGTCGTCGTTCACAGCGTGCTGTACGAGACCCTCCGCCTCATGTACGTCGCGCTCCCTCCCAATCCCTCCCCATATATTGACCTCGATTCTCACGCAATCAACAGGCCCCCAGTAAGATTCGTTCCTTCTATGCCGTGCAGCACCACCCCTTAAACCTACGCCGCGCCCCTCACAGGTGACCGGCATCCCCAAAGAAAGCGCAGAAGACACCGTCCTCGTCATCAGCAACTCCCGAAACGAGACGACGTCGCTCCCGGTGTCCAAGGGCACGCCCATCGTCCTCCACGTCCCGGGGATGCATCACAATCGTCCGTCGATCCCCTCTTGTCCTCCCCGAAAACCCAGATCTGGATCGAGCGGCTGACCCCCCGCCCCCGTCAGCGCGCTACTGGACCGACCCGGACGCGTTCAAGCCTGCGCGCTTCCTCGAGGACGCCTGGCCGCGCGACGCGTTCGTGCCCTTCAGCGCGGGCCCGCGCGCGTGCATCGGGCGCAAGTGCGTGGCTCATTCGTTCTGATAAACACGCATAAAACCGACCCGCCCCCCGCGCGCCCGTCCAGGTTCGCCGAGACGGAAGCCACCGCCGCGCTCGCGGTGCTGATGGCGCACTACGCGGTGTCGGTCACGCCCGAGGCGCGGTTCGCGGGCGAGACGTTCGAGGGACGCAAGGCGCGGGTGCTGGCGTCCAAGCCGGGGATAACGACCACGTCCGTGTTTTTTTTTTTTTTTTCGTTCTTTGTTTCAAAGCCGAGCGCGGGTTCTGATGTGTGGCGGGGGGGGTCGGACAGGCCGATTCGGGTGCCGTTGACGTTTACAAGGCGGGGGCGGGATTAGGATTTGCTGCGAAGCGGAAGGGATGTGGACGTGAGGGATGAAGCTCGAAGCTTGAGCCCAATGAGGATGGACGTTCAGATGCGTTATTTCAAGGACCGTACTCCCGCGCCTCTTTGTTTGTGTGAGCATGAAGCATTCCCGAGATGGGTTCAGCCTTCGTTCTTGCTTGAGCAAATACGCGGACCAGGAGGCGCCGACTCGAGTCGGAGAAACCCCTGCAAGGGTACTACGCGCGACTGTCAGCCCTGGTCCTGCGTCGGACACCTGCTTCTGTTGGATGAGCTCGGAAGGCGAGCATCGGTACTTGGACACTGCCTGCAGTAACGTCGTCCTTCAAGCTGTATGTGCTGGTGAGTCACGAGACTACTTGGACACATCGGGCTGAGGAAAGTGTGATGTCATCGCTCGTCGTGCGCTATTCGATTCCCAAACACCATCCACGCCATCCAATCCTCCACAAACTCAGACAAGAAGCTTATCCCCTGCATATTGTCACCACCGACTGACAGGGTCCATCAGTCTTTCTATCATGCATCTGGCCACTTGAATTCTCCACCCACCCGACAGAACTTGAAGGTCGGAGGCTGCCGCACGTCGACCAACGCAAGGCTTGATTGAACACCCGTAGCCTATTGTCGCACTCTCAGGCCTCTTCTCCACACGGTAGTAGAAGCATCTGAAACTGCTTGAAGGAGTATCAGGTATCTACCAGAAGCAAGGGTATCTACGGGTTTCTCGGCGCCTCTTGGTTCGTGTACTTATTTGCTCACTGAGCAAGAACGAATGCTGAGGGACCCATCTCGGGAATGCTTCATGCTCACACGAACAAAGAGGCACGAAGATACGGTCCTTTCACTGAAATAACACATGAACGTCCATCCGCAAGCCCAAGTTCCAAGCACCATCCTCCACGGCCCACATCCCTTCGCAGAAAATCCTAATCCCGCCCCCGCCTCGTAAACGTCAACGGCACCCGAACCGGCCTGTCCGGCCCCCCACGCACGCACCCGAAGAAACCGCGCTCCCCGTCAGCTTTACATGGAAAACAAAGAACAAAAAAAAAGCACGGACGTGGTCGTCACCCCCTGCTTGGACGCCAGCACCCGCGCCCTGCGCTCCTCGAACGTCTCGCCCGCGAACCGCGCCTCGGCTGTGACGGCCACGGAATAGTGCGCCATGAGCACCGCGAGCGCCGCGGTGGCCTCCGTTTCGGCGAACCTGTGCGGGGGGGGGGGGGGTCCATCGGTCAATCGGTCAATTGTGGGTGGGGGTTTTTCTCTGCCCGGGCGAGCGGGGAGAGGAAGGTTAAAACAAGACGCACTTGCGCCCGATGCACGCGCGCGGCCCCGCGCTGAAGGGCACGAACGCATCGCGCGGCCAGGCGTCCTCGAGGAAGCGCGCAGGCTTGAATGCGTCCGGGTCGGTCCAGCAGCGCGCTGTGAATGCAGCAGTGGCGTGGATCAGCTCGATCCAGATCTGGTCTGCGGGGGCGACGGACGGTTGTGGTGCATCCCCGGGACGTGGAGGACGATGGGTGTGCCCTTGGGCACCGGGAGCGACGTCGTTTCGTTTTGGGAGTTGCTGATGAGGAGGGTGGTGTCTTCTGCGCTTTCTTTGGGGATGCTGGTCACCTGTGGGGGGGTGGGAGGGGGGGTTAAAAGGGGGGTTTTGGCGAGGTGTAGAAGGGAGGCGTGTTACTGGGGGCCTGTCGAACGTGTGAGATCAATGAATGTGAAAGGATGAGGAGGGTGCGCGACGTACATGAGGCGGAGAGTCTCGTACAGGACGCTACGAAACAACGTCGCGTCAGGCGGTTTGTTGAGGAGACGAGCGGAGAATGCCACGCACGCCGTCGTGTACGCGAACGACCCCATATCCTTATACGCCTAGCCCCCGCAGATCAGCGCCCAGAAAACAAGAAAACAGCGAACGGGCGACTCGACGCACGGGCGCGACGGCGGGGTCGGGGATGACGCGCTTGACCTCCGCGTACAGTCGGTCCTGCTCCGCTGGGTAAAGCGCCAGGTACGCGAGCGCGAAGCAGAGCGTGTGCGCCGTGGTCTGCCCGCGCATAGGTATATATGACTCCCGAGTCAGCGCGGTACGATTGCACTCAGGCTGCGGGGGGAGAAGGAGGATATGCACCTCGTGGCCGGCGGCGAGGAAGACGAAGATGTTTCCTGCTCGGCGCGCGAGGGGCGGATTAGAAGGGTGGCAGGACAATGGGGGTGGAGAGAGACGAACACGCACCGACGAGCTCCCGATCCGACAGCTGCGAGTCCGAGTCCGCCTCGGCGGCATCGAGCAAGATGCTGAACAGGTCGTCCCGTTCCTCCTTCTTCACCTCCGCCCGACGTGTCTGGATCATCTCGAGCATATAGTCCTGTGGCACGAGCATAGAAGCGAGCGTGAATCGAAATTAGCATGTACGAGCTCGAAGGAACGGAGAACGCACGTCCAGCTCGTCGAACCCCGTCCGCACCCTGCGCAACCGCGCGGTGAGCCCGAGCGCCCAGCGCGGCAGCACGAGCTTGAGGAAGATGTCCGTCGACACGATCTGCATCGCGTCCTTGAACGTGAGCCTGTGCCCCTCGGGTGTTTTCGTGTCGTCTTTCCAGGAGATGCGTCTGCCGAAGCCTTGCGTCCAACGACTTGTGAGCTCCGCGAGGCGGCTAGAAAAAAGAGGGGGGTAGGAACGTACCGGCTGCGCCGATGACGAAAAGGGAGAGCTGAAGCGATAAGCGGGAGGTGAGGATGGACGGAAGGAAAGGCGGGAAAGGCAACGAGGACGCACGGGCGTGGTCAGCTCCAGCATGTTGTCCACGACCACCTCCGCTGCGCCTCCCCACACATTCTCCATCAAATCGCTCACCATCCCCACCGTCTCGTCCCAAACGAGTTTGTTGTTCCTCTACACCCGACCGCGGCCCTTTCGTCAATCCTACCACCACAAACGACGAACGGAAACGCACCTCCGAAAACGCCGGGGCGGCGCACCGACGGTACCGCTTCCACTCCGCGCCTTCGGTGACGACGATGTTCTGTCCGAAGAGGGCGAGGATGGCGTACTGCGCGACGGGCTTTGGGAAGCGGGCGCGGTGCGTCGTCACTTCCTTCACCGCGGCGGGGTCCGCGAGCACGATAGTTGTGCGCGTGCGCGGGTAGACGCTCACCTGCGCCGGCCGCACGCGCGTCAGCTCCTTCCCTCCTGTCAATTCAAGGCAAACGCACCCGCGTGTACGCGTCCCATCCGAAACGCTTGAATTCTGCGGGTTCGAATCGTGTAGGCGGGCGTTTAGCGGTGAGGCGGATTGGGCGGGATCGGGATAGTTCATGGGGATATGGTGCACGTACCGCTGAACCCGGCTGAGAGCGATCTCGGGGGCGCGTTCTTGAAGCGCGCTCGTGCGACAGCGACGGCGGAGCTGGGGCTGAACACTTGGCGGAATCTGGGGAAATTGCTGGGGGAGGGGGAGGGGGAGGGGGGAGGGGGAGGGGGAGGGGGGGTGCGATGAGGAAAGACGAAGGAGAGAAGAGGACGTTGCGCACCCAATGTCCTTGAGCATCCGACGGTACTCCACTGCGCGCTGGAGGAAGTAGAGCAGGAGAAGGGTGAGGACAAAGAGCGGGACGGCGTGCTCCATCGCGGAAGTTCTCGGGCTGTCGACGTGTGATTTATTTTTGTTGGGGGTGGACGACGCGGGCAGGAGACCAGCTAGGATGATGAGCGTGAGCGGGGAAAGGGCAGGAGGGAGAGAAGCGCTCACGGGTACGATAGTGACGGATCCCACGCCTGACCGAGCGCCGTGAATACATGCATAGTAGAGAAGACCGCGTGCGATGTGTGCTTTTGATTCTCCACGACAGATCGAGTAACAAGAAGAAGAACGGGAGCAGCCCGCTGTCTTCATTGTGATATCGACCCGCATTTCTCTTCACCGCGCGGACACGCTGGACAAGTTATACAGCACGCGTCTCCCCGTGATCTCGAGACCCGCTCATGTGGAGAACTTCATAAACTCGCGGTCGGAACATCCGACTAACGATAAGTATCAGGTGGATGTAGCCTGTGTCAGAATTCAATTCGAGCGCCACGTATTGAACGCAACTCGTCCATACCACGGAGAGAAGGTAAGTACTCAGATGGCGGGGAGATCATCGAGCGAGCCAGCAAACGGGGACGACAGAAGGAAGTTGAACAGAGGTCAGATCGAGGACCTGAATCGAAGCCGGCAGGATGGATTGCATCGGTGGAGGTTGCTTCTGAAGAGCTTAAAGAGAGCTTTGAGAAGGAGCGGGATCTGCACTCGACGCCGGTGCTGGATGCAGAAGAGACCAAGTGAGGAAGGCGCGGCTGTCCATATTTGGGCGCGCACGACCAACGATGACATCACACTTTCCTCGGCCGATGCTCGCCCTCCACTATTTTGAGGATGAACGCATCATTCGAACCGGATCGGTGGCTTACAACAGATGGTCGATATTATGCGATCTAGCCAGGGAGAGCACATGGACTCGTCGTAGAGCAATGTACAACGTGGCGTGCACGAACAGACTGCAATTGACGAAGCGAGACATGAACATTCTGCAAGGGGAAGCCGTGTTGAAGACAGGATCGCTCGGGAAAAGGGAAACGACGCACTTGTGAAACTCGGGTCGAACTTCGGAGGAGATCGTTCACGAGCTTGCCGTTGTCGTGATGCATCGCGAAGCTTGAAGATCAAGTCTACGTCGGAAGAAAAAGGCCGTTCAGAACTTGCCCGTCACGATCTCTGCATCGCGGTCTGCCTGCGCGCTCGCGCTGGGCGGTGTCGCCAGAGTCGTTGTTGCTTGTCGTTCGTGGATCATCAGAGTATGAGAGAAAACGGGCGGAGACAAGGTCAGAAATGGAGGTTTGTCCTGATTGTCGATAAAATGACGGGAGCTGGAAGGAGAGGGAAAACGGGCACCGCACCGGTCAGCAGTTTTGTGTGGGAGGCCATGTCGCGCATGGAGGATCAGTGAGAGCCGCCATTAACATCATTTGCTTGGGTGGGTCCCATGTTGGTCTATGGGTGGTAGATATGGTGGTAGGCTGGCGAGCAGGCGGGACGGCGAGAAAGGTGGTTGTGTTCGGGTTGTGTTCAATGCAATGTTGGGCGTTGTTCGTGAGCGGCGTGAGAACAATATTCCCTTTGAGGACTAAGGTATCTCCCTCCACGGTCAGGCTTGTCCGCGGTGACCTCTCAGGCTCTCTAGGGCTCTCTGCTCTTCGAAGTTCGATGGCGACGACGACATGGCGTTCAACTTCATAGCCTCGTCAAAGCTCCTCTTCAAACCTAAAGCTTGAGAGTTCGCTGATAACAATCTCGAAAATTACTCACACGCACCGGACCCCTTCCGAATGGTGGAAACAACCTCGGGTACCATCGCACAACAAGCTGCCACCATCATATGCCAAGTACTGGTGCGCTTTGTCTGCTCCTTGTTCTTCCTCTGGTGGTGCAATATATTCATTCTCATGTCTTCTGACGCCCTTTCCTCCATAGAGTAAGATGATACCCGTTGTGCGAGAACACAACGAAGTTGTCCTCTCCTGAGGCTGTTGCTTTTGTCAACCTACGCCGCCCTTATTGTCACCCACATCTATATAACCTCTGTGAGTATTTACTTCCCTTCAGCTCTAACATAACCAACCAACAACCCCCCTTCACTAACTGCGATGCAGGCCAATCGCAAGCCATTGCAGCACCTGAGAGTCCTTCCCTCCCCCCCCGCCTCAACGACGTCGATGCCGATAGTGACGAAGGCGTACGTGCGGGACATCGGGAAAAGCATCTGTGCCCGCAAGGACCGATATCTTACCAAGTTTAATCCCTTGTAAGAATCCCTCTCTCACCTATAAACTGTCGATCCCGCTCACTTGTGCTTGTCACAGCAAGTCGCAGTCCTCTATACTGCGGATGGACGTCGAGCTTGATCCCCGTCAATTGCCTCTCCTCCCCGTAGAGCTCCTCGAAAAGATATTCCTATACTGGCGAGACATCGATCCCCCCGATTTCTCCTCGTCGCACGAAAACGAGGGCGAATCCCGTGGACAGAACGCG
This sequence comes from Amylostereum areolatum, assembly GCA_012932865.1. NCBI lineage: Eukaryota > Fungi > Basidiomycota > Agaricomycetes > Russulales > Stereaceae > Amylostereum > Amylostereum areolatum. The sequence goes on along the minus strand of SAXG01000064.1, from coordinate 175,288 downwards.
CATTTCTGCTTGGGATGGCTCAAGGTTCTATACATACGGCGTTGGCGCGAGGTACGTTCCGATGAGCTAAGTACGCTTCCTACAGGATGCTCACACTTACTGCTCACAGATAGCACTGAACTATCCTGCCCTTTGGACGAACATACCTGACGCCGGCGTCGAGTGGGTAACGGCCATGCTACGACACTCTCGCAACCGCCCCCTCTTCTTCACCATCGACATGACCGCACACCCCAGGTCCGAGGCACTTACAACCCTCCTCGAGAACCGCTTCACGTCCTCCACCCGCGCCCGTGTGCTTACTATAGACAGTCACACGGCATGGACCATGGCGAAGCGCAGGGTGCATGGAGACCGTTTCCCGACGCTCGAGGAGCTGGAGATCTTCAAGTCCGAAAAGCACAAGACGCGCTCGCTGAATACTGTCCACATCGTCACCAACGTCTTCTCCGACGCGCCCCCACCTTCCCTGCGCACCCTGGTCCTGCGCGACGTTTTATACCTCTCCAACCCGAGCTTCCTGCGCAACCTCGCCCACGTCGACATATACAACGACCTCGACCACGATTTCAATCTATCCTGGAGCATGATGACGTTCCGGCCCATGCTCGAGGGAATGCGCCACCTCGAGTTCCTCCGTCTCGCCAACGCGTTCCCCCTCACCATCACCGCGCACGAGGCGGCCGTAATGCACGAGTTCGAGCCCATCCGCCTGCCCTCGAGCTTGAGGGACCTCGTGCTCGTGGGTCCCGCGCTGAGCACCGAGCACTTCATCGCGTGCTTGGACATCCCCCGCACGACCCGCGTCGACGTACGCCTCGCCGCGGACCAGACACATGTCTACGCGTCCGGCGATCCCGACCCGTACGCATCGGAGCTCTTCCTCCCGCTCGACACCCTGCGTTCGTTGAACGGGCCTCGCGCGCCCCGCCGCGTCGCCGTGACCGTCGATGGCGGCGTTCCGGAGTTGGGGCTGCGGCTCTGGGGCGAATCTGCGGTCGGGAAAGATATCCTGGACGAGACCTCGGCGGACGTTGCGCTTGTGCTCCGGGGCAAGGATCAGGTCTTCGACATCGGCACCGTTTCGCGCATGGAACAAGGCCTGTCCGACGCGCTCGAGCTCGACGCGGTGACCGAGCTCGTATGCCTTGGACGTAGGGAAGACCCCGCCGACCCGACCACATCTGGGCACCGTGAAGACTGGTTCGGCCTGCTACATCTCGTCCCGAACGTGCGATTGGTGTGCACGCGCAGCCCATTATCTGCGATCTACATTCTTACCTGGCTCTCGGCTGGCGCCGCTGTGCTCTGCCCGGCGCTCGAGACACTCGTCCTGGTCGACGCCCTCGGTGCGGACGAAGGGATGAGGCGCAAGACGTTGGCGTTTGTGTCGACGTGCGTGGGCGATAGGAAAAGGGCTGGGAAGCCGTTGAAGAAGGTGCAGATAGGGGTGCGGGATCGCGGGAGAGTGATATCGAGGTGGGAGGCGAAGGAGTTGAGTTCGATTCGGAAGTTGGGCGTGGAGATCGAGATTGTAGTTTGTGAGGCCGCTGAGGAGGGCTAAGCGCTGAGGGATGGATACCGACGTGTGTTCTAATACTTATTCCACCTTGTTATGGTGTGGGTTTATATTCGAGTCTTGAACTCCACGTAGCTACAGCTCCGTACACGTCTAGCTTTCTTGTTGATATTCCTCCACTATGTTCACTCGACGGTCGTCCAAGCGTCCCGCGGCTGAATGCAATACGGAAGTCGTTCTGTAGCTCTCCAATAGCGAAGGTGACGCATTTATACGTAAATTGCGCTCACCCTACTCTAAAAAAACTCTTACATCGACAGAAAACTCTTATACCACGATCTCCCACTTCTTAAACTCTGCCATGTACCTTTCCCAGCGTCCACCGCTCGATGCTATGACGGCCTGCCATACGTCCGACTCCTCTCCCGCACACACGCGCACAAAGATCAGCCACCCCGCCATCAGCACATCCGCATAAGTCGGCCCCTTATCGCCCATAACGAACACCGAACCCTCCCCGTTCGCCTCGTCGAGCCACTTCGCGAGCTCACCAAGCCCCTTCACGAATGTCTTGATGATGACAGCACGCTCGTCAGAGCCCGCCGGAGCGAGCTCCTCCAGAGGCTTTTCGTACGATATCTGCCGCGTGCGCTGGAAATATTCCACACTCGACGGGTTCAGCTGCTTGAGAGTGATGTACACCATGAGGCGCGAGAGGTCGGCCTCCAGGAGACGGGCGTTGAACGCGGCGCGCCACGCTCGCTGCAGCGCGCGTGTGCCCGCGGGGAAGAATGTCACGCCGCCCGCGGAGGGATAGGTCTCGTCGAGATACTCGACGATGGCGAGCGAGTCCGCGATGAGCGTGCCCGTGCGCGGGTCGTGCAGCGCTGGGAGCGTGTACTGCGTCGAGCCATCGCCAGAGGTGGTGGGCCCGATGCCGAGCTTTTGCAGTTCCGGCGCGATATCGGGGTACTCTATCCAGACGGTCTTGAACGCGAGGCCCTTCATAGCTAGGGCGAATCTGTGCTCCGTATGAGGACGCGATCTGTGTGGACGCGACGTCGCTAATGTGGACGTACCGCGCGATCCAGACATTCGGGGACCAGGCGTTGGTCGGGGTCGTCCCAGGGATATCGTAGAGGGTGATGATGGTGTCGCCCATGATGGTTAAGCAGTGGCACGTCGAGTAGAGCTGGTGAGTAAGTGTTATACTTAGCTTTCTTTTCTGTCACGAGGCAGCTGGATGACCAAGCTCCTCTAGTCACTTTACTAAGGCATTGAACGAAGTTCGAACCTAGCTGCTGATGACATATGCTGATACCGAGCTGATGCACCACATTGACGAGACAGGACTCAGGAGTATTTATGCATCCGACTCGTCGGCGGTGAACGATTCAGATTTGCTGGCAGTGACAGATACTCATGGACCGACGACTCGCAATCTTACACTGGACGTCTGTGAACGTTGACACACTTTAACGGTACTAAATTTTATTTCCAGTGAATAGACTACACTCACATCAGGATTTTAGGGAATGATTCAATGAATATTGAAGCGATCGAGACGTGCTCAACACAAGTCTGGATAAACACCAACAAACAACGTTGGCGCCGGCGGCGGGAGCTGCCGAAGCTTGTTTTGCTTCCGCCCACCGTCACTCCGCTCCGTCGTCCCCCATCGTCCGATGTGTGCTTACACTTTGCTAGAACAGCGTATGTCGTGCCTGCTATCTCTCGTAGGCCCTCATATACTAACCGCCTTGGTTGCTACAATAGAACTATTCTCTGCACAGGGACACCACGCTGAGCAACAATGCGACCCCTCTGCTACGCCTGTGCAAAGTCTCAGAATATGCCTCGTCGGCATTACGTCGAGTGCGAGAAAGGAGTCGCCTCCTGTCTCTCCAACTCCTAAAAAACCCCGTATAAGAAGTCAGCAAAAGATGAAGGGTACTCCCATCCGTCGCCATCGCCTTTACTCGACTTTGCCCACATACCCCTCACTCAATCCGCTGACGCGATGGCCAACGCATTCCGGTACGTTTATGTCGCCTTTTGTATCCATGGTCTCTGATTTTCTCGTCGAATACTTTATAGGAATACATGGATCATACTTCGTCGCACATTCCCTTCGATGAAGCAGAAGTCCCGCGTGCCGAACCTCCCCGAAGAAATCCTGCTTGTGGTTTTCGATCACTTGAAGGAAATCGAACCACCCGTGGTGTCTCGCGACGTGGCCCGGCGCTTTCGCCGCCCCAGATGCAATTCTGACCTCGGCTGGCTCAAGATCATGCACGTCTGCTCATTGTGGCGGAAGGTACGCAGTGACTGCTACAGTCCCGCACTTTCGCATGCTGACTTCGTCCTAGATCGCGGCCAGTTTCTCGCCTCTATGGTTGGAAATACCTGGCCATCGCCTTCCTCCCGTGTGGGTCAGGAATATGCTGCAATACGCCCGCAGGGACCACCTCTCCCTCTCCCTCTTCCTCGCCACCACGAACTTCGCCACTACCATGGACCTCATCCGAGAAGTTACAAAACACACACACCGCATGTCCTCCCTCGCTCTCGACACCGACACCGCGGAGCTCCTCCTCCGTCCAAATACCGTGCCCAATCTGCAAGCTGTCAGCATCCACGGCAATGCGAAACGCGCAGCGCCTGGGTACCCTCTCATCCAACCACCCCTTTTCGACGGACCCATGCCAGACAAGTTACATTCCCTCAGCCTACACGACTGTTTCGTCGTTCTCAACGACGCGTGGCTGGACGGGATCGTCCACTTCGACATCACGTTCCCTTCCTCATCGTACGCTGTCCTCGAAGAGAACCTGCAATCATGTTGGAGTCTGCAAACCGCGGCCCGTGCACTCCCGCTCATGCGGCGGCTCGAAACGCTCAAGCTCGTCAACGCTTTCCCCGTCATTCCTGACCTGCGGATCGTCGAACATATCAGCGCACACCCAATCCAGCTCCCCGCCTCGCTCAAGACGCTCACGTTGTACGGCCCCACCTTCGATGGGCAGTGCTTCATGGCATGTCTGTTCATTCCAAGCACGACCACAATGGACGTCACTCTCGTTTGTGGGACGGATACGGCGTTCATGGATCTAGACCTTTCCGCCGTCTTCCTCCCGATCTTCCGCACCCGCCCAGCCCCACATGCGCTCTCCCTTCATCTCGCGCGCGGCAGCGAACACGCGAGGCCCCAACTCTCCGTTCGCACACGGAGTGGCGAGGTAGACGAACGGACGGAATGCATCGCGTGTCCAGAGTCAGCGGACGTCACCGTGCGCGTTGTCGGCGACATCACCTCCATCGACGCCGCCATCCCGAAGCTGCAGGCCGTGCCCGAGGACACGCTCCCCCTCCACGCAGTCACCGACATGCTCTGTCACCTCGAGTCCGCGTCCACGGGCAAGTACGATCCACGCGCGTGGACCCACCTTGGTTGGCGGCGGCTCCTTGCGCGGGCGCCAGGCCTCAGGACTGTGCGCGCTGGCACGCGGGAGACGGCCGTCGGTGTGTTGCTGGGGCTGTCCGCGCTCGAGCAGGGTGGTGGGGACTTGATTTGTCCGAACCTGGAGCGGGTCGTCGTGGTGGATAAGGAGGCGGCGAGGTACAATGTGCGGATGGGCGACGCGCGGTGTAGTCCGTTGGCGTTCTTGTTCGTGTGCGAGCAGTCGAGGAGGGAGGTAGGATGTCCTTTGAAGAGGGTGGAGGTGGTCATGGGGACGGAAAAGAAGGCTGTGAAGGGTGCGATGTGGTGGGTGGACGCCTTGAGAAAGAGGGTTGCGGATGTGAGGCTGACGGGGGAGGACTATGGTGCTCCGTTAGTAATGCTGAAGGACATGGTTTGATTCCGAGTTGCTTCATTTTTACACTTACTTATCTGAGCCGTGATTCCGTCTGCAATTTCTCATCCGTCTATCTTTCCTTTGTACTCGTTCGAGGTGTATTCTTAGTTAATGATTCATGCTATCAATTACTGCACCTCCAAGCAGCGATTTTCGTGGCATAGTTCACAGGTGCCAGACGGGTAATCTCACCCTATTCAGTGGCCGTTGTATTACCGGGACGACTTGGCAAACACCGGCAGAAACGCGGATTCGTCGCAGAACGAGTGAAGTCGGGAGTGCTTAATAGATACATGGAAGATATAAACCGTGTCGCTGTGTTATGAAGCGCGAGAGGAAGAATAAATAAAGGGGAGTGAGTGTGAGGGAAAGGATTGTGGGGTAAGATCGTTCAGGAGAAGTAGCGGGGTCCAAGCAGGTCTGGTGAGATCAAGGACGCGAATCTCTCTCAACATCCCAAGAAGCGACGGCCTAATTCCCTGACAATCAAAAGTCAGTATTGAGAACGGACGGTCTAGATCATGTATGCTACTTACGTCGCGATTAGGCCTGGATGAAAATAGACTTGGTTCCGGGCGTATAGCAGAAGCCATCATCCAAGCGCGTTCCGCAGGTTGAGAGCTGGTTGCAGCTGCCGTCGCATCCCTTGTGGTCGCAGAACCCGACATTGCTCGTGGCTGCGAGACACCGCGTGCCGGGAGCGTGGAGGCATATCGGGCCGGTGGTGTGAACGGTGCAGGTACCTCCGCAGACGTTGGCGGCCCTACTGTCGCAGTAGGTGACCGTCGTAAGACTCTGACCGTCGCGCGAAGCAAGTGCGTTGATGGGTGCGCCGATGAAGGTGAGGTTCGCATCGGTATTGGCGAGCCAATATCTGAACTCGTCCTCGCTGACCAGGTAGCTGGCAACCTAGGCGTTACGACCAGTCAGTAACGGGTTTGAGAGCAAGCGGGGACTGGTCTCACTTCACTGCTGTTGTTGGCACCGTCACCAACCTCAGCCTTCCTCTTGACAATCTCGGAAGAATCCTAGGAAAGTAAATGAATACGCCTGGACCCGGAGAGAATGGCCCCGGGGCAGGGCGGCGGGGGTGGGGGGTATACGCACCGCGGCGGGACTCGCGGTGACGACGAGGGTCATCACGGCAAGGATGGTCAGAGAGACAGTGGAGAGGCGGGATGAGAACTGCATGGTAGAAGGGGTTTTCGTGAATTGTCGTAAGATGTCGTGGGTCGAATGTGGCTTTACCTCTTCGACTGTACGCTTCCCGCCTTTTATGTGTCTTCAGGAAAGCTGTGTACAGCTCCGAGCCATGTACTCGTACTTCATGGGCGCGCCGCCTCAACACGGTCCTGTGACGGTTTCGAGGGAGAAATCTGATATGATGACAAGGAGAGTCACCATGGCACAAGGGCGAACAGCGGGAAGGGTTGAGAAAAACGCTGGCCCAAGGAATTTTTCCCCAGGTAAACCAGCCATAGCAAGTCCATCTCCATACGCGGCAGTATATGGTCGCCTACCAAAACATCAGCGCCACGTTCCGATGAAACCAGTAACAGCTCGAAGTGAATACTCTGCGAACGGATGGCGGACATGCCGCCGGTCGTTGAGGGTGCGACGCGCGCGAGGTAAAGTATCCCGGATTTTTATGGATGTCCTACCCGACAGAGATGTTCAAACGATCACTGAGAAGTATCTTCCATGGTTTTGAGACACAAACACGGCTTACATCTCAGCCTTGGTGCACTGTTCAATAGGACCTGGAGCGCCGGGTTGAAACGCCATGGACGAGCTGATTGACAACCTGATTCCCAAGGAGATGATGGAGAATGACGATCGATTCTGGTGGTTCCGTGAGTCCCAGCCCTACAATAACGTCACGGTAGCACCCTTCCAGAGCGACTCGCTGGCAGACAGAGACACGAAACCGTATCAGCGCAGTAGCGGAACTGTGGTGGGATCCAAGTCCGGGTTTCTAGTCAGTAATCGGTCCTATAGATGAGGAACCTCACTCACAGAGGAGGATCAGATGCTTTCGTACTATACACTCATAAGTACTGCGCTGGCCTGGATCAAAAGCACGGCGTCCAGTGTGTCGCAGGTTTCGAAACGACGGCAGTCGGCAAGTGTTCCTGCCTGCATGTCTCGTAGAATTATGAAGTTCCGGTGAGCAAGAATTGTCCGAAAGGGCGGGGGGCGGACAATCGCATAACTTGGAGCAAGGAAAACAGCGGCGCTTGAGATCGGTGGTTCACCGTGAGCGACCTCACCGGCCTCACCAGGCGTTCGTTCGAACCTATAAACAAAACACGAACAAATACATACATATGTAATAACACCGTCGGGAGTCGGCGCGCAACGCTCCCGGGAGTGTTCTCTCAAACGAGAGATCTCAGTGCTCACTGGTACTTGCCAGCCGTGAACGCGTGAACGTTTGAACGCGCACGCGCGCGGCTTGATCTCTATGTATAAGAAAGATTATATTTTGACGTACTTACTTACGGTCGAGGGAGAACCGTATATTCCAGGGGCTGCGATCTAGCTGTGGCCTATACGCCTTCAAGCTTCATGGTCAGCTTTTCGAGTAATTGAAGGCCAACAGACGGCAACAATCTCGCATTCAACTCCTCAAGCGACCCAGCGAAGTACATATTTTACAGATACAGGGACCCTTTTCGATAGCCTGTGATAAGCGAGCTTCAACCTCGGATCGATGATCGTATGCACGGTTGCACCGGGGTACTTACGTTGCTTTCAGGCAGTCCCGACGAGGATGGACTTGGTGCCGGGAGTGTAGCAGAAACCGCTGTCCAAGTGCGTCCCGCACGTGGAAAGCTGGTTGCAGCTATGTTTGCACCCGCCGCGGTCGCAGAATCCGACGTTGTGCGTGGCAGCAAGACACTTGGTGTTCGGGGCGTTGAGGCAGGTCGACCCGCCGTTGTAAACGGTACAGGCGCCTCCGCAGAGGTTGTCAATCCTGCTGCTGCAGTAGGTGACCTGGGTGTTCAGAGCGGAGCGCGGAGCGAGCGCGTTGAAGGGAGCGCCGATGAAGGTTAGGTTCGCGTCGGTGTTGGCGAGCCAATATCTGAATTCATTCTCAGTGATCAAGTAGTTGGCAACCTTCGTGGTGTGACGAGCCAGAGAGTCAGTAGAGCAGCATGACGGGCGCAAGGAAGCGGTAGAAATGTCTCACTTCGCCGTCACTGTCAGCAGTCCCAGCCAGCTCATTCTCCCGGGTGGTGTCTTCTGAAGGAACCTGGAGGGCATGAATCAGCGCCGGTCAGATAGGATAGATACTAGAGGGCGGTACGCACAGCGACGGGACTTGCGGTGATGACGAGGACCGACACAGCGAGGACGGTCCAGGAAAGAGCGGAGAATGTGGATGAGAGTCGCATGTCGAAGCGTATTTCTGTGTGGCTGCCTTTTCGCCGCGTCGTCGTTCACCTTTTATACGCGTCCTCGGTAGACCTTGGCCCCGTTCGACACCCTCCAACACCGCACTGTCACGATTTCAAAGAAGAGAATATAAGCCCATTTTCATGCATATGCGAGAAGGGGAGATCTAAGTGCAGGACGAAGGGCACGATCGCGGTCAACGCGGGCTGGCGGGATGCTCGAAAAGTGCACCGAGTACACCAAAAACGTCGGCCTCGACTGCATGTGATGGCGACACCATGCGTCCCACGTCTGCGAGCGCGAAATGGAACGAGAGAACTAGCCACGGGGACTGTCAAGCAAAAAGGTTTGCACGTTCTGCCGCATGGTACGGGCGTGAAGTCGGGCTCGGCACCTACCCGGCCTTTCATAAGGAAACCCGAGGCCTTCGTTCATCAAACTCAAGACAGTTTCCAGACACGTTGAACGGCCACTTACCAGAACATCAGAATCCACAACCGGATGAAGCTCTAGCCCTTGAAGCCAGACACCTTAGGTCCACGCCCCAGTCTGAATCGCTCCAGGTCAATAAAATTTCGGTGTACGATCCGCGGTAAGTATGGACGTGCAGATCGTTCTGAGCCGAACGGGGTAGTATCATGTCGGAAGAAGTCTGAGAACGTCGCTGGTCAGTCGCGCGGGATAGGAAGCAGCAAAAGAAGGACATTCTTGTCGTTCAACATCGACTCCCGGACCAGCACTTGGAGGCCTACCTGGTGGGCGCTGAACTTGTATTATTGAGCAGCGGGGAAGGGTTTCCATTGGTGCAGGAAGAACACACCACCGTAAGTACTTGAGAAGCTGGCTGGAAACGTTATATGTAGATGTGTAGACCCTCTAACGGCCGAGAGCCGCCGATCGCGAGGACAGGGTGTGCAGGACACTCCCATCGATTCTTGAAGCGAATACGTAGTTGCAGTTGAAAGCATAGAGATTACGGTACGAGGTCCGTGTTTCTGGTCAATATCCACTGATCCAGTTCCATAAAACAAGAGAGTTCACGCACAATATACCTAGATGCGTTGGAGGCATCATAACCTGCTATCAGACGGTATTCTCGGTTCCGTCGCTGCTTAAACAGAACGACTTTATCCTCTGTTTGAAGTCTGGCTACGAGAAACTATCGCTGCTCGTCGCTGTGCAGCCAGCTCGAACTTGAAATTGAGGATCGATCACAAACATGCGCAAACAAAAGCCGTGGTCTCTCCCAGCGGCCCAATCCACCCGCCTTCGTCGACCATGCTCACCGTCTCATTCATAGTTTTCCGGCCGCTCGGGAGGGCGGGGACTGGTTCCGGAATAAACGAGATTTGAGTCTGGACTGGACGGAGATGTCGGGCGGCGAGTGCGTACACCGTTTCACCTTTTCACCACCGCTCTACTGATCACAGAATTCTCCTAGGATATCCGTCTCGTATACCAGTACTGACGCCGATGTACATGTCACCACACGTTCCCAATACACGTCTCCATTTTATGCACGTCGTCCCCTACGGTTTCCCCAGGTTTCCCCTCCTTGACCACCGCTGTGGATTTCGATGTCGACCACATTCATTTGGCCGCCGTTTGAATATGGACCACTGACTTAGCACTGTTCTCCTTCGCTGGGTTACGCGACCAGCATGTCTCGGACCAGTCCGTGTGTTATACTTAAAGCCCACCCTGCCCACGCTTAATTTCCCTATCACCTCGATCTTAACCACCCCTACCCACCACACCCACCACTTTTACTATGTTCAATCGCCTTTACGCGTTTGTCGATCTTTCTGTGCGCTATGCGTCGGTGGGGAGCGGAGTTGAAGCCTTCCCCGTGCTGTCTGAAAGCGCTGCCTGTCGGCGTCTGGATGGTAGTATCGGGAGTAGGGTTAGAGGCGATTTTGGAGAGAGCGTTGGAGAGGGGCGTGTTGAGGATACGAAAGGTACGTCGCTTGTTCTCCTATCCCTCCCAAGCGTTGTTTTGAAACGATAGTGTGCGTAGATGTTGATGTTGATATTACTATGAGTGAAAGTGCGTCCTTCCACCCTTTCTTTCTAGGGCTCCCGCTGATCTCTAGTCTTCCTCCTTCAGATGTGAAAGCATACGATCAAAGCCCGAAGATGGGCGAGAAATATACAAAACCAAAACAGTCGCGCGTCCGCGCCCGCGAGGACGATTCCGACGAGGAAAGACAAGAGGTCGAGGCAGAAATTGACGGCAAGAACACCCGCCGCCACCACAAACGTCGTCGTCTCGCACCTCCAGCCAGAAAGCAAAAGAAAGCCACGACGTCCCAAAACAACGTCTCTGCCTTCGTCGTCGCCACCCCTGTCACCATCTCCGCCATTCCCACCACCAATAATGCTACCACCGGCGGCGAGCAGAAAAAGAAAAACGTTCAGTTCGACGACGAACTGTGCCGTTATTCCAGTTTCCAGTCTGGGGATGCGCCTACAGGTGCGTTCTTTCTCTCCTCCTCTCTGCGCTCTCCCCGCTCATCCTCCCTTTCCAGACATCAGCGTCCGCGCGTCCACGAACAAAACATATTCTTCCTGCGATGATATCGGTCGTGCGGAGATCCGACGAGAAGGCCAAGGAAAGGCGAACTACACTGTCTCGGACAACAAGCGCAGGCGCATTGAGACCCCTCCGTCCACTTCCCACAACCCGCCGCGTTCTCTACTCAAAGGTCGAACGTCCAAACCCAAGACCGTTCCTCTACTTGTCACTACCCCAACTTCATCTTTCCGACCCGTCCCCGATAACTTTCCTCCACCCGTTCTCATCGACGCATCTGTTTCCATCATCGAGTCCTACAACGGGTTCCCCGTTCCCGTCGTTCAAGTCTTTGAACCGGAGGAGTGGGACGTGTGGTCCCCAATGGTCCGTCCTCGAAGGCGAAGCAACGTTCTTTGTGCGCCACTGTTGGATAACCGTCTAAGGATGGTAGAAGCGTTTGAGATGGTTTACCGCTGGGGGCTCCATGATGTGAGTTTCCCTTCCTTTTTTGTTTGCCTGAATGCCGTGTTGATAGGCTCGTATAGCCGTCCATAGCAGGTGCTAGCACTGACTGGGTGAAGGTCAAGTTGCGGAAGGCGAAGAAGGCGGCTATGCTGGTACGTTCTCCTTTCTTTCTGCAACTGACGTTTCTAACCGCGCCTTGATGTAGGCAATGCGGAAAGCCGAAGCAACGGCGTCGCCCATGGACATCGAACTAGCAGAGAAGAATGCAAGTGCGAAGGAACCGACTGCGACCCGGCGGACGAGGGAGACACGTCGGATACGTTCAAGCACGCGCGCAGTGATTAGGATCACTCCCAGGCGGACACCATCTTCCGAGGAGCGCGGGCGGTCATTGACTCGTGCTCCCATTTCTGCCACTTCCGTTCCATCCGTCGTCCAGCCAGGGCTTCCCGCCCGATTCCTTCCCGCCTTCGCCGACGCCCAGCAATCTATGTCAGCTTCCTCGCACGCGAAGTTGGAGGACCAGCTCCCGAAACCCGCGGTCGCAGCCGAGGACGAACAGATGAAGACGATGGACAAGGTCGAGAACACGACCACCTTCGTCAAGCTCCAGGAGAAGCCCGAGACTGTCACCGCCAAGCTGCAAGTTCCCAAAGTTACTGAGGAGGAGAAAGCTCCCGTCCAAGACGTCTTCCCCCTCAAGAAACTTCGCTACCGTCCGCGCCCAGTCGAGCCCGTCCGCCCCGTGCGCTCCGTCCCCCGGCGCCTCTGGGCCAGCATGGCCTCCTCGCCGACCTTCAACGTCTTCCCCGACAACATGCCCAACGACTACGCGGACCACGCGCCCGCGACCTGCTTCACGCGCCAGGAATCGTGGGCGGATATTGACCGCTACCGCCGCGTGATCTTCCGCCGGGACTGCATCTACAACACGCCGACGGTCGTCGTGGAGGAGTGCGAGGACGTCGAACAAGAGACGCGCGTCGCCGCTGTCGATGCCGGCGCTAAGCCCTGGACGCTCGCGGTTCACTCGCCGGAGCACCTCTTCCCGCCTGCCACCGGCGTCGAGTGGCGCGTCCTGTCCAATGGCGAGTATACCATCGTCCCCAAGGGAGAACTCGCTGTCGTGCTCAAGATCACGCCCCTCCCGAAGTACACGGGCATGGACATTTTGAACGCGAAGCAGGAGACCTTGAAGGAGCGCTATGAGCTCCTCGGGAGGACCAATGGAGTTATTTTATTCACCCTCAACGACGTGGACGACGTCAAGCCGCAGGGCATGGAGCGCGAGGTCCTGCAGACGCACAAGATGGTGAAGCCCAGTGCGCGCGCGTGCGGGATGAGTGCGATGTGCGAGGCGGCGCGTAGGCGTTGTTCTCTCTAACCCCCAAGGTTTCTCGGCGGCCATCCAGCCTTTCTATTCCAACCATTCATTATCGGCCGTGGATCCTCCTATATTCCTTTTGTCGTCGCTTTCCGTCACTTGCTCCATTCGATGTGGACCCGATGCTTTGGACCCCCACCCGCTTCTTTCTCAACTCCGACCTTTCAACGACCTGTCAACCTGGACCAACCTTTCGTCGACCGTTACTAGTCATGGATCTCTACCTCATTTCCCGAGGAGTCTCGCATTTCACCCCATCTTCGACTCGCTTGTTCTTGGTCGGCGCTCTTCCTTCGGACTCGGCTTCAACCCTCCCATGGGCGCGGTCTGGCTCTACTTCCTCTTGACTCAAGTATTCAAGTATCCTTTGTGAGGGTCTTCCTTGCCGTCGCTCTTTGCTGGCTCCTTGTCAGCAGTATTCTGGAGGAGGAGGGTAGGCTGCTTGATGGTGCATGGGGAGGGGGGAGGACGTTCAGCTTGATCATACGATACATATCATGGACTCTGGACTCGGACGGCCTTCTTACCTTACAGTACGTTACGTTACGCATTACTGCACTGTACATATTGGACATCGCTTCCGCTTCGCGCTAACTTCTCTAGGCTTCAACTTCAAGATCCAGCCTTCAAACCCCGTGGTCCGTGGACGACTCTGTACTCGGCTCTGGTTCTCTCTGGTCCTCTCTGGCTCTCTCTGGCTCTCTCTGGCTTTCTTGGGCTTTCTCTGGCTCTGGCCGCTCCTCTCTGGCTTCTCTGGCTTGGACTGACTTCTCGGGCTTGGGCTAGTACTCTTTGGTGACTGCTGTTTCGGGGCTCCTCTGCTTCCGGGTTCTCATCCTCGCGGTAAGGTAAGTGCGATTTCTTCTGCGGGGACGCGGTCATGGCATGATTTCATGCTATGTCCAGTCAACGCAGTTGGTCGAAACCACATGCTGGATGGGCTCCCGACGGGAGTCCTCATGTTGGGTCTCCTGGACTCAGCGATCATTCAATTTAAGATCGAAGGTTGGGTGCGCTTTGGTGCACTGTTCCCAAAAGGAATGAAGTAACGGGACCGCCCGGTGTACGTTGCCGTCTATCTGACTACCGTTCCAGCCTCAGTCCAGGAGATATCGAAGACCCGCGCCTCGTGCCCCGGACTGCGCGTTGTGTGTGAAACCCGGCTGTGCCACGTTTCAGTCGTACTTTTTCTTTTCATACACCACCAAGCCAAGTCCTCTATGGCGTCTTGCGACGAACTTGAAGACGACGAAAGTGGTGCGTGTTTTATCTTCTCACGTCATTCCATATCCTCATTTTTCATCCAACGCACTCTCACCATAATGGCTTCCGGCCTGTTCCTGTGATTGAAACCGGCCACGTCACCTCGCCGTGCAGACAATCTGGAGACTTTCACCTCTGAGGACGAATATGCATCACACAAACTCTTCAGAAAACAACTCGCACGGGCCGATGCCATAGTCTACGGCTCGCAATGGCCATTAGACTTGGTGCGAATTGCGGATGTTGATGACGGCTTCGTCACGGAGTGTGCGAAGTCCCTCATGGGGGATAGGAAAGTGGATATCCAGGCCCTGGAAGAGGCGACAGCAAACGACACGAACAGACTCGGAAGTCGTGACGACCTTGCGACGTACCAAACCCTGGTAGTATGTTGGCGAAATCCCTTCTCTTCGACGAAGCGGCTGACTGTGGCTATCAGGAGTCGATTTTTCAATATATCCAGGATTTTAGCCCAACTGGCGCACCCACGAGCGGACCTCTCCGAAAACTCCGATACACTAAGAATCTCCTCGACCCCTCCGAGGCGGAACAAGAGAAGCAATACAATTTCGGATTCCCTATCTTCACCCCGGACTTCCAGCTGAGCCCTTCCGATTCGGATCTCTGGCACCACCAGGACGCCATCTGTGAATTCAAACCGACATATAGGTGGGGTCCCAAAGTCGATGTCGAGGAGGCGAGAAAAGCCCCCGTACCGGAGATTCTGGTACAAGCCGCTACTTATGCACGCCTTCATCTTTCGTGTCGCCCGTTCCAACTCTTCTCTTTGGCATTCCTTGTATATTCGAAGAAATTTTGTCTCGCGGTGTATGATCGGGCGGGCGTTTCCGTGTCTCCTGTATTTGACATATGGGACAACACAGACACTCTCATCCGTGTTGTCCGTAGCCTCACCCACCGCCTCTCCAATGTGGACCTTGGTCAAGATCCGACCGTCACCCTCCGTTCACTGACACCCGCGAATGACTCGAAGACATTCCCTTCCTACATCATCGACCCGATTACCCCTAACGATGACCGCCGTTGGTATACCATAGGAGAGCCGATCTGGAGCTCTCTTTCCCTCTTCGGACGTGGGACCCAGGTCTGGCACGTGAAGGAGTATCGCGAAGGAGTGCCAGTGGGCGGTGTCAAGATTCTGAAGGTTTCGTGGCGCGATGATCATCGTAACCCCCAATCATCCTTCTACAAGTTTGTGGGTGGCCCTCATCCTGGGCTGGCTAAGCCCGACGTCGGTGGCGACGTTACGAGAAACGTTGATGGCCATCGCCAGTTGGTAAATGTCTCACTTCTGAGGGGGAACACGACCGGCCTTATGAATCGGGACGCTATACTTCATCGCCTGGTACTCGGGAGCGTTGGACGTCCATTCTGGACATACAAGTCCGACCTTGAGTTCTTGAAGGGTCTCCGGGCCATGATAAACGGTGCGTTATTCTGCTTGCATTGATATAGTATGAATCTCAACGTCGTTCCTTCATTTTGCTCCAGGCTACAACGTTCTTCGATCTAAAGGAGTTCTTCACCGCGATCTAAGCCCCGGAAATATGTTCATAGCGGAGGACTTCGAAAACGCTCCCGAGGGCGAAGAGGGCTTTCTTTCGGATCTGGATTTTGCATGGGCCGACCCGTCCTCAGCTGCCATTGTAACCACAGAGAAGGTCGGGTCAATTCCACACGGATACGGCCGCTACATACGGCCAGTCAATAGCACAAGTGACACGCGTACAAAGACCATCTTCTTATCACAAAGGGGCGCTGTCCTTACGGTAAGCTAAATCGGGGTTGACTTTACAGGTATGTTAAGATTCGCGGTCTAACTTGACGCATTCCAGGGAAACGTACAGTTCATGGCGACAGCTCTTCTCGAAGCGATAGACTGGAACGAGCAACACACTGCGGCTGAGCAAGTGACGGTCACGCATACTCATGAACACGATGCAGAGTCTCTCACTTGGGTCATGGCATATTCTGTCCTTCGGAACGTGATCCAAAGGATGGCTAACAAGGCACAGAGGGATGGCCTGAATAAGCTATTCTCGAGTTCCTTTGGACAGGTGGCAGTCTCCGACATCCGTGATAAACGCGAAACCCTGAAGCTCTTCATGTGGGTCGTCGACAAGGCGTATCCTGATGCGCCGACGGTCGCATCCAAATCGCTACGTTCAATCTTGTCAGACATTGGTATAAGAATGGGCATGCGAACTCTTCGTCAGGCATCAGAAACGATCCAAACTACGCACAACCTCCGCAACATGACTGTTGTACAGACGAGCTCCACGGAGAGCCGGAATTACGAGATAACATGGGAATGGCTGCTGGAGATCGTGGAGAAAGAAATAGGATACCTCGAGGAGGACCCGGACGTCGATGTGTATGCATAAGCACAGGACACATGTACTAGGCTATATCAGTGGAAAGACAAGCCTGTGACAGTGGCTTCCCCAATTGACTTGTTGCACCTCAGGCTAGTTCACCTTTGGGGGAATGAATGATTGTCAATCACACGAACTAGTATGTATCATATATGAATCTAACCCATGGATATGTGCATAAACGTCACGGCAAAGAAGTGTTGTGTAGTGCATACTCGGAAGTCGAAGAACCATCCGAGTCTGAAGGTGTCGTCTTTCGACGGTTTGTCGCGCCTGGACGGAGGTGCACTCAATCAATACTAGTATGAGCTGAGGGCGATGTGGAAGTATCAAGCAGAGTGGAGTAGGACCATCGATATTTGCTCGTGCCCTCAGCTCCGAGAACCTGTCAATCACGCTAAGAACATCATATATAAGGACGAACAGTCCTCGTACGTCATGGTAAGGATAGATATTCGTCGTAACCAGGCTCGCCGAGCCAATACAGGTCGAACCTACCACCCGCATGCCACACATCCTTCTGCGTGACAAACCGGACCTCTGGAACCAATTTACGAAGTCGACGTAGCCAAGGCGCACTCCCGTCTTTCGGTGACTCGTTGTGCCCGGAAGCTAGCTCTATCTCCTGTACAGGGCTACCCACGTCCTTACGCTTCTCGAGGCAAGCGTATAAGGCATCGAAGAGAAAGGCGACGTGTCGTCCCATCGATTTTGGTATGAGAGAATGGATATCATCCGACATTCCGGCGAGGAAATCGACGTCTAGGATGACGATCTTGGCCAAGGCGGGACAGACGAGTGAACGCTCGCACTCGTCTGGATCAGAACGAGGGAGGAGTGCCTTAACCATACTCAACGCGGCGGGCTGTCCTCGAGCGTAGATGGTTTGCAGTGCCGGTGTGCGCAGGAGGAGAGGTTTCCAATTGAAGGCTTTCCAGACACCCGTACTGATGTCTTCGTCGATGAGATGCGCGGCCGATGGGACGCGAAGGAGGAGTTGTCTGAGCTGATTGAGCTGAAGGTCTGCGTGACACCCAGCAATATCTGAGATGATGCCCTCAATCTCTGTATGTGACGCTCTGAGCATGGTACTGTCGACCGTGAATTTCCTCTCTGCTGTTGATAGTGATAGGGGGTCGATGATGGATGGTGGCATTTCCTCCCATGTTCGAAGGATCATCTGCGGAGTCATGGAAGTTGGAGCGGAAAGTTCAAGTGTTAGGAACGCTGGAGCGTGAAGGGGAAGAAACGGATGAAGAGCGGTCGGGAACCCGAATGGATTAGCTCGGACGGCGATATCGACTGTTGCGCCGTCAGGGAGTCGCAGGCATGATAAAAACGATTCTCCAGACGAAAGATTACCACACAAGGACAGCGCCTTGAACGACGAAGGGAAGTATATTTCGGGGTGGTCCATCGCCTGGACTTCCGGAAAGGCGTACATAAGCCTCAGAGTTTCAAGACGCTTCAGGCCATTCAAGAAAAGGGCCACTGAGGACAGGTTCCATAACGGTTTCAAATCCACGTTGAAAAGTGCGCCTCGGGCCAGTCGGACGTCGAGATCGACTAGATTGCTTGTCCAAGCGCCATGGAGGGGGATAAGACACCGGCGAAGATGAAGAGATTCGATATTTGGCTGAGTCGCTGGATCGGAAAGACCGTGGGGAACAATGGGGGTATTTGAGTCACTCCCGGCACCCCCGCATATTGTCAGGGATCTCAAGCGCGACATTGACGAGTGAGGAAAGAGAATGTAGGGGGCGCCGACTGCATCCACAGTCAAGCTACGCGTTCGATGCATGTCTCGTATCAGGGCATCGAGAACAGACGTCGCAGTGACGAGTGGGTAATGGCCCATGTTGATGGCGAGTGATAGCTCGAGGGGGTGCGAGCAGCCGAGGTATTTCTGAATCCAGATGGACGGCAGGCGTCCATTGGGGATATCGTTCCAGAGGGACGGCGACTTCTCGGCTATCTAAAGAGGCAGAATTTTCTGGTCAGGGCGAGGGTAAGAGACGATGCTGGACGAAGAGCGCACCTCTCGCCACTGTTTACACACATGCAAGACCTTTAACCATCCTAAGTCGCAGAACTCCTCGCGATATAGGTGCCTGAACGGCCGGGGAGACTTCCGCTTTGACCGAATCTTCTTTGTGTGAGGGGGGTCAACTTGCTGAAGCTGTACGAAGATAACCACGAGAAGCTCCGGGGGTAAGTGAGGGTACTGTCGACGGGAGCGCGGAAAATGCATAGAGAGCTGCCGTAGAGTTCTATAATGACGGTATGGGACATTAATAAAGACGCATATATATGCCAGTAACAGTACTCACAGATTCATCGCTGGTATTATCCTTGGTGAGAGTAGATACAGCCATGTGGCGAGAACAGCAAGTGACCAAAAATTGGAGGAATAGATGTGGTCCAACAGACATTGCTGAAAAGAGGAGAATGACATGACTTCGTGGTTTGTAGTAGTGGAAGAGTTCTGGAAAAGTGTAGCGGTCAAACCGGTGAGTCGCCTGAGAGCTTTATACCAGACGCACGGCAAACTGATCAGAACTGTGTCTCCCACCGTCCACGCCTTGTTATTGTCTTGGCGCGATGGGCGCCCTTGTGTTTCTCGAGAACAAAAGGGTTTGCATGAGGTCCGGAGAACAAATGATATGAGCGCGAGGGGAATATGAAAGTGTTCTATCGAACGGCGAGCACAACACAAGAGCCCGGCTGTGCGGTGAGACTCGCCTGGTGGCCGCGAGACTGAGAAAACCCTCCGCATGATGTAATCTGTTAGGATCAGAAGCCGTTGCCAAACAACGTTCGGCAAATCGGCACCCAGTTTTAATTTCTCATCCGGCAGTTCTCGTCCTCGACTCGTCACCCTTCTGCCCTATCAATTTCTTCGTTATTGTAGGCACTCATCGCTCTACGCTTTAAAGTGTATGGCGTTACCCTCACGATATGCATCTTTCCTCCTCGAAAATATCGCACGGTATTGCTCAGTAACAACCTGGATCAACGGCGTTTAACCTTCTGGACTCTTGAGCCACCACGAGCGCGCGCGTACTGCATCGAACAAGGACCTCGCATTGAAGTTTGGGATATTGCACGATAATCGTGGCAAGGGGGGGATTTTGTTCAGAGTGGGTTTCCATCGCGCGAGCCTCAAACTGGTTATACATGGTGTGTCTACAAGTTCCTGTTTGATGTTTTTGAACTTACGAGTTTGTTGTTATAGTTATCTTCTTCCCGACTGCATGATCATCCGAAACGCATAAAATTGCTACACACGCCCGCTATAGAGGTTGTGAGACTCATAGACGACACATGGGCGAACTGCTCCCAGATCCAAGCTCCCAATGCAACATCTCAGACTTGATTTCCCCGGCACCACCACCTTTTACTCATATAGCTTCAGGAGCAGAGAAAAGAGGCGGAAAATGGAGTATCGACTCGCCCTGGCTGTTGCACGAGCGCTGTTGAAGGATCCCATGACTTGCGATCGTTTGATTTTTACGGGGTCCGAGGTCCGCAATTCCAGTGGTGCGATTATCCTTTCCCCATATGTGTATCCACTCTAACCATACACACAGTCCAATTCTCACCAGTGGCCATCCATATTGCAATCTAGGCTTTGTCGTCAAGCGGCAAGCCGACAAATCGTTCGATCCTGTGGTATATATGCCATCTTCGTGGGCCACACCTTTTCTCGTCCCTCTCTCCTTGTCCTCCGGTTTCAACACATCCTCCGTCACAGTACCTCCCTCGACGAACTCTCTCGTCAAATATGATGTTGAAGGACATCGCGGAGGTTGCCATCCAGCGCCTACCCACATTAATTCCGCTTACGGCGATCCTTGTCTGTATCACCATCCCGGTCCTCGCTGTCGTGGCCAATGTACTTAGGCAACTAGTGTGTAATGTTCCATTCATTCAGCTCTCTCTCATCCTGACAACTCTCCAGGTATGGCCTCGCGACAAGTCGCTGCCACCGGAAGTCTTCCATCTTATACCCTTCCTGGGTTCCGCAGCTGCGTACGGCGACGACCCCATTGCATTTTTCTTCGACTGCAGGAAGAAGGTCCGTGTGTGCCCTGCGGTTGTTTTGGAGGTCTCCTTATCCTTCTCTAGTACGGTGACGTTTTCACGTTCGTCCTTCTTGGTCGCAAGACAACGGTCGCGTTGGGCGCGAAGGGCAACAACTTCGTCCTTGGTGGCAAGTCTACGAGTCTATCTGCAGAGGATGCGTACAAAGTGAGCTCTCCTTTCCCTCTCACCTTTGACGCATTTCCAATCCAATCCATCCAGCATATCACGACCCCCGTTTTTGGCAAAGATGTCGTCTTCGATGTCCCCAACGAGGTCTTCATGGAGCAAAAAAAGTTCGTCAAGGTCGGGCTGTCAACAGACAACTTCCGCTCCTACGTCGGCATGATCGAGGATGAAATATCCGAGTACCTCAATCGGGACGCAAGCTTTCGCGTATACCAGGAGAACGACGTCAAGGCCTGGGGCGAGTTCGATGCCGTGCGTGTCCTGGCGGAAATGACCATCCTCACGGCGTCGCGCACTCTTCAAGGCAAGGAGGTCCGGGCAGGGCTAGATAAGAGCTTCTCGCAGCTCTACGCGGACCTAGACGGCGGCTTTACTTCCCTCAACTTCATGTTTCCCAACCTGCCCCTCGAGAGCTACAGGAAGCGCGACCGCGCTCAGAAGAAAATGTCCGACTTTTACATTGATATCATCAAACGTCGTCGCGCGGATGCTAGCACGGTGGGTGATACTTTCGCTTCCCACTGTTTTCCTTGACTGACTGGGGCTCTGCTTAGTGCGATGAGATGGATGTTCTTTCCGCGCTTATGGACCAGAAATACCGGAACGGCCGTCAGCTTCCTGACCATGAAATCGCACATATGATGATTGCCCTCCTCATGGCTGGCCAACACACGAGCGCGACCACCGGCGCCTGGGCAGTTCTCCACCTAGCCAACCGCCCCGACGTCGCGTGAGTCCTTCCTTTCCTTTCACCCTTTACGCAGCTGAAGGATATCGTCTCTAGAGACGCGCTCCACGAAGAACAAGTCCAGCACTTCTCCAATCCTGATGGATCTCTGCGCTCGCCCACTTACGACGAGCTGAAGACCCTCCCAATCCTCGACTCCGTCATCCGGGAAACTCTCCGCACCAACCCTCCCATCCACAGCATCATGCGCAACGTCCGCGACGACCTCATCATTCCTCCATCCCTCTCCACGCCGTCCCAGGATACCCAATACGTCGTTCCAAAGGGCCATGTCCTGATGGCCTCACCTGCGATCAGCCAGCTCGACCCGTCGTACTGGCACGAAGCGGACAAGTGGGAGCCCGCGCGGTGGAATGATGCGGACGGGCAGGCGCAGAAGGCGTTCAGGCAGTATACCGACGGGAATGGGGAGAAGATCGACTTCGGGTTCGGGGCGGTGAGTAAAGGAACGGAGAGTCCGTATCAGCCGTTTGGTGCTGGAAGGCATCGGTGTATCGGAGAGCAGGCGCGAGCGTCTTTCGATGGACTGGTACTTCAT
The DNA here is from genome assembly GCA_012932865.1 of Amylostereum areolatum. NCBI lineage: Eukaryota > Fungi > Basidiomycota > Agaricomycetes > Russulales > Stereaceae > Amylostereum > Amylostereum areolatum. The sequence goes on along the minus strand of SAXG01000064.1, from coordinate 152,932 downwards.
TTCTGACGTCTCGATTTCAGTTCGCCTATGTGCAACTAGGCGTGTTGCTCTCCACGGTCATTCGAAACATCGAAATGCGTCTTCATGGCAGCATACCGGCGCCAAACTATCATGTACGTCATTTTCACTGTTCTCGGACGACCCTTGGGAGGTAACAAGACTTGAATAGACCATGATTCCGACGCCGAAGACTCCGCGTTCTATCTCGTATCGTCGCAGGCAGTAGGGTGGACGTACCGGGCCCTCTACAACGTACCTCTCGAACCGTCAGTTCAACTTACAGGAGGACCTTACGCCACCCTTCTATCTCGTGAACTGTATGCTCTATGTAACGACAACTTGAATAGAACGAACGCCGAAACCGTTGAAAGACGGCACTTAACGGCGTCCCGAATGCCACGGTATGTCCGGCCTCGTGACGAAGGGGTCGTCATCCGATACCAGATGGGTTGGAACTTGCCATCGTCGTCTTTCTTACTTTGCTCTCCGATACGCTGAGTGAGACCGAGCTCCCGCTTACAGATGTAGAATCCCACTAAGAGCACGTCATGAGAGTCAAGAAACGCACAAGATTAGGTGGGACTCAGACGATATAAGAACCTCTGCCTCTTCCGTTACTAAGTATACGAACTTCACCCTCGACCAAGATCATCTTATCGAGTATCTGCTTATCTCATCGTCCCACCATGTCCGCCGACACCGCGACCGTCGCCGCTACCATCAACTACTTCGTTCCCCCCAAGGACGGCTCCAAGCCCATCACCACCGTCGACCGCGATTCGAACAAGTTCTCCGCGAACTGGGAGACTCGTCCGCATGCCGTTTCTATCGAGGATGTGCGCGGCAAGGAGGACGAATACACGCTCGATACGGCCGGCTTCCAATTCTTCAAGCACCCCGCCAGCCACACCGCCTTCAAGAACGATAAGGACATCGAGAAGGAATATTACCCGGAGAGCATCGATTTTATCAAGCATGTCACCGGTGCCAGCCGTGTCGTCATCTTCGACCACAGTGCGTGTTATCGTTCCTTCTAATGATGCGAGCGCTGAAGCTAGTTTGTTTTGTTACTAGCCATTCGTCGTCGTATAGAGGGCGCTGCGGATATACCTGGCACAAGGCAACCTGCGGCGATGACGCACGGTGACCAGACACCCCCAGCATCCGTCGCGCGCGTTCACAGGCACCTTCCCGCCGACGAGGTCCCGGGCCTCCTCCAAAAGCGCTTCCAGATCATAAACCTATGGCGACCCATCAACCACCCGGCTTACGACTGGCCCCTCACCCTCTGCGACTATCGTAGCGTCGACCCCCCACGCGACCTCGTCGCCATCACGCGCAAGTACCCGGAGCACACGGGCGAGACGTACGGGGTGCAGTACAACGAGGGGCACAAGTGGAAGTATGTGAAGGGCTTGACGCCTGAGGAGGGCGTATTGATCAAGTGGTGAGCGTGGTCCTAGTTCTCGTCTTTCTTTTGCTGACATACCTTCGCTGCGACAGCTTCGACTCTATCCAGGACGGAAGCGTCGCGCCCATGACGCCCCACACTGCGTTCGAAGATCCCACCACGCCGGCCGGCGCCCCACACCGCGAATCCATAGAGTTGAGGACCCTCGTCTTCTACGACTGACACCTTGCTCTCACTATGTAGGCTCGTTGGTCTCAGCTCGGTATCTGTGCGACGCGGCTATTTCCCCACCATGACAGTATTCGTTTGTTTCTAGTGAGTCCGATCAATCCGTTGTCTTCGTGTATCCCACCATGTTTGGTCGTACTGGTATCCCCGGAATCGTTAGCGAAGTGTATCCCCTCCTTACTTATGCTATTTCTGCCTCACAATGTATGCAATATCGGAAGATGCACGCGCAACGAAGGGAACTGGCACGTCCATGTATATGCGACAAGTATCGACAATTCCTTCCAACGCCTCGCCTTGTCGGTCGTAGATCCGGTTCCTGCGGTTTGCTAACATTCCTTTCTGACCATAGCTTCGACACTATCCAGGACGGGAGCATCGCGCTAAATAATAACCCCTTACACCAGTGAACTCACCGTGCCGGTCGGCGTCCTGAACCACAAATCCATAAAGCTGAAAGCGCTCGCTTTCAACGATTGACGCGTTTTGCCATAGTTGTTTGGCCTCTGCAGTTTACTTATGTGCCGTAGCTGATATCACACCACGTTCATGCACAGCAGTGTCGTCCACGCGCCTTCGTGGAATCGTCCAGCCGCCTTCAAAGTTCAATCATCGCCATCCGCCTATATCAGCTCCTATGAAATACAAACTCGCCCGACAGCAAACAGCGACCTGAGAACAAGCTACTATTCAGAATGGAATCGCCGTCGTCAACGCTTGAGGACGGGTGCCTTCAGTAGTCGAACACGTATTGAGTGACGAATTTATACTCCGAGATATCTAACGTAGTGCGGATACAGCGTCAGCGCCGTCGTGCACAAGACGAAAGCAGGCAAAAAACCAAACACACCGACTCCTCTGGCGACCAATGCCTGCCCGAAATTTACCACGCTCTCTTCTTTGCCAGTGTACTGCTCCACCTCATTGTGCGTAGGAGGTTGTCTGGGGTTCACGTCTTTGAGGTACTGGCGTTCGATCATCAGAAGCCACGGACCCCGCGACGCCGCCCCATCTTCCCCTAAGGGTGAAAACTGTCTATCCAATGCAAAAATCTCCATGTGCGTTGTCATTCCAGTGAGAGTCGTCGTGATGTCCACCAGCTCCGGGAACAGTACCCCGAAAAGCTTGACGACTTGTTCGTCTGTCAAGAGCCAACCTCCAGCTCTCGACGCGTAGGGGCGACCCTTACGAGGTGGTGTATCACTATCCTCGGAGTCCGACATACGATAGGTTTGTGGGAGGATGCGTATGGATGCGAAGGTCTAAACGAGTAAGCCCGTTTAGTAGCATGGAGAGTTAGTGTGTGTAGGAAGAGGTGGTTGGAAACTCACAAAAATATCCAGTTGTCACGGCTGGTTATGGATTGCTACCTCCTAAGCTCAAACTTAAGAAGGCTCTGATGAACTCTGAAGTAAGGTGCACGATATCGATCACTGTAGGTATAATTACGTGGTGTATCAAAATACGAGACGTGCAAGAGCCCAGGCCGCGCTACCCGGACACAGGCTGACCCAATCGCCACCGTCAACGCTTGAGGAGGGCCGCATGTGCCTTCAATAGTCGTACACGTATTGAGTGACGAATTTATACTCCGAGATATCTAACGTAGTGCGGATACAGCGTCAGCGCCGTCGTGCACAAGACGAAAGCAGGCAAAAAACCAAACACACCGACTCCTCTGGCGACCAATGCCTGCCCGAGCTTTACCACGCTCTCTTCGTTGCCAGTGTACTGTTCCACCTCGTCATGCGCAGGAGGATCTCTGTAGTTCACGTCTCGGAGGTACTGGCGTTCGATCATCAGAAGCCACGGACCCCACGACGCCGCCCCGTCTTCCCCCATGGGCGAAATCCGCATTTTCAATGCATAGAGCTCCAACTGCGCTGCCATGTTGTAGATAGTCGTCGTGACGCCCACCTTCCCCGGAAACAGTGTCCCGAAAAGCTCGACTACTTGTTCGTCTGTCAAGAGCCAACCTCCAGCTCTCGACGCGTACTAGATACGAGGTGGTGTATCACTATCCTCGGAGTCCGACATGTGATAGGCTTGAAGGAGGTGGCGAAGGTCTGAACGAGTAAGCTCGTTAACATGGAGAGTTGGTATGTAGGAAAAGGTGGTTGGAAACTCACACAAAATATTTGGTCGTGGCTGGTTAGGGATCGCTACCTCCTAAGCCTAATTAAGAGGGCTCTGACGAACTGTGAAGTGAGGTGCGCGGCATCGATCACTGTAGGTCTAATTACGTAGAGTACCAATTCAAAACACGACTCGGACGCGCGCACTGGTAAGTACCGAGATCTTGAGAGCCCAGGCCCCGCTACCCGGACACAGGCTGGCTCTCCAAACCAATCCATCGAGTTCGCATGCGGAAACCAAAACCTCATGATCAGGCAGACGAGTTCCAAAGGACATGGATTTCGTTACGGGTTATAGCAGGCCGCGAGGGTGACTGTAATAACACCGAATAGAAGAGAGAAGGGATAGAAAATGTGAGACAACTCCAAACTGATGCACGCCACATCCTTCACGCCGCCACGTCGTCGACCCGTAGACTCCATCAACGTCCCGAAAGCGCATTGACTGTAATCGGTGTGCAGTCGAGCGCAACCGCTCCTTCCTGAACACGGGATGCAGATTAACACGAGTCACGACGAGGATGGGAAGAAAGGGTACTCACAGCCGTGCTGCCGCAGCAAGCAGTCTGACCGCCGTTGGTCGAGCAGACGCCGAGATCGGCTGTGCATCCATGACCGATGAAGTTGCCGGCGAGAGGGGTATCATTCCCAAGGAGCGTAGTCAAGAACGACGAAGCGTCCGCGCTCTAAATAACATGTTAGTACGGCGCAAGACACCACGGTGAACGCGAGAGCAACGCACACTTTCGAGGCTCTCGCAGCACTGCATGATGTTCGGGCATTGGTCGTTTTGGCCATTGCTGTTCGCCTATAATATATGTTAGTGAGTGGACGAGAAGAAGATACGAGAACGTACAAGGAACGTCTGAGGGTTGAATGTGAGCACATCATCATCGCTGTCAGCGTCGCTGCTGCCACCGTTGCTACCACCGTTTCCGCCGCCGTTCCCGTTCCCGTCCCCCCCGTTCCCGTTCCCGTTGGACGGAGGACCGGGAGGACCGGGAGGAGGGCCAGGAGGACCAGGAGGAGGGCCAGGGGGACCAGGAGGAGGACCTGGAGGACCTGGAGGAGGACCTGGAGGGCCGGGAGGAGGACCGGGAGGACCAGGAGGAGGACCGGAAGGGCCGGGAGGGGGTCCAGGGGGTCCGGGGGGAGGACCGCCAGAGCCAGAACCCGAGTCGTCCGCGGAGGCAAAAAGGGAGGAAACGCCAGAACCAGAACCTCCGGTGGAGGCCAGGAGGGACGGAGCATTGAATCCAGACGTACCACCACCGCAACGACGGACGGGAGAGGCGGAGGCGGCGACGAGGAGGGCGCAGACGGTGAGGAGGGAGAGACGGTTGACCATGGTGGGCGTGATGAAGGATAGGGATGTGGTATAAAAGAGTGGAGAGGGAGTTGGACGACGCGGGTTGAGGACGCGGGAGAAACTGGGGGGGAACTTTGCGCGCGACGACGAGCCCGCCTTTTATGTATCTCTGCGCTGCCCTTGCGCCCTGGCGTCGGGCGAGGTGGCGGGGTGGCGGGCGGGGGATCAAATGCAACAGCACGCCCAAAGTGGCGACTGGGATCGTCGAGGAAGCTTGTGGCGACCGTCCCGGTTCCCGACCGTCTCGTTGTGGCGATCCCGCCCGCTTTCGGTCAGACGAAGTCATCGACCCCGATCAAATACGCATCTCAACATTGTATCGGGAGAACGAGAGGCAATCGGGGAGGATGCTGCTCCCAAATTCGAGTAGAAGGCATCCTAAAGCGGTCCTGTACGCATTCTGGGATGAGTGCGATCCTCTTGTCGCCCTTCGGCTTCCAGAAAGCTCCGAAACGTCCTTCTCCTTCCCTACCTGCTGCCCCCGCGTTGCCCGCCCGCTCGAATCGATCGAATCGAGGGCGTCATCTTCCCGTCCTGTCCTGGCGAACATTCTGTCATGCGGGCGTTTTCACTTCCGTCCCACGACGGAACGATTGGACGAGGACAGCGCCGGCGCTTTGGCGCACCTGGTGCGCGCAAACAATGTATCGCCAACCTACCGGTAGAGCCCCGCCAAGGTGGACGACGACGGCAAGGAGTCCAAACGGATGGCGCGGCAACGCCTCTATCGAATAGCTGAGATTGAGCCTCTGTTTCTACATGCATACAACATTTGTAAGTTCTGAATTCAACAACAGCGTCGGCCCCTCTAGAACTGGAATATACTTTCGCCCAGCTTAGCGTCGCCGTAATCGGGGAGAACGCTTGGGTCAGCGCCGGGCGTGAACTTGTATCGATCTATACATGCGCGCCGTGAGTCGACGAAGCGGAGATGGAGAGAGGAAGGCGCACAGATCCTGTGTTCCCCCGAGTCGAGCGGATGCCCGAACGAGTGCTCCAGGTGGTAAGCCTCTCGAGGCCAGCACTTGCTCTTCGCATCCCACGGATCGTCCTTGTACAGGTCTTTCTTCTCGTCTTCGTCTTCATCGCTGCCTTCGTCGTCCGGCGAAGGTCGCTTCATACGGTCGAACCTCGCGGGGCGGTACCCCTCCCGCGTCCCCAGCCACGTTCTGTACGTGCAGTCCGTCGCGGCGTAGAGCGTCTGTCGCGGGGCGTCCCACTCCATCGATGACACCTCGTTGTTGCCCGTGCTGAGCTCGTAGAGCGGCCTACGCGCCCGAACGTCCCACACCGTGATCTGCTCCGACGTCGTCCCCCCAATGATGATGACTACAGCCCAAGGGTCAGCATACGATAACGCCAAGGCAGGAAGGGATAAACGCACAGGGATGGCCGCCGATGTGCTCGTACAGTCCCGCCTCCACATCCTCCTCCCCATGCACCACCGCCAGCACCGGCGCGGGCACCCTCGCATCGTACAACCTCACCGCCCCGCTCCCCGTCGTCACGAACCCATTCGCATCCTGCTTGCTCGTCCGGATCGTATTCAGAACGCCACCCTGCCCGACATACCGCCCCGACAACCGCGTGGCCACAAGATCGACGCGCTCGACGCCGTTCCGGCTCGCGCGCGCCACGATCGCGCCGTTCCCGTCCGCGGGGAGCGCCGCCCAGGTGCGGATGTCGCGCAGGGCGGGCGCGGAGACGACGGTCTGCGTCGGCGGCGCGCCGCTCGAGTGCTCGACGTCGTCGTCGTCGAAAAGGGAGGCCGCCGAGCGCATCTCGCGCCCGACGACGTCCGTGCCCTCGGGCCCGTGCGTCGGCAGCGCGTCGATGCTCCACACCGCGATCCCCGCCTTGCCCGCGCGCACGAGCCGCGCGCCGTTCTCGCGCAGCATCACCGCGCGGTCAAAGCCCTTCGCGTCGAGCGTGTGCACGGGCAAGGTCCGCGGCTCCGCGCCCGCCCCGCGGGCCTCCGCCCATGCGTCCTCCGCCCACCGGTACGACTTGACCCGCTTGTCGTCCGCGATGTACACCAGCCTCCTGCCTGAATCGAGGCAGACCTCGGTGTCGTTCCCTTTGAGGCCAAGTCGGACGGGGATTCCCCACTCGTTCCATCGCCCCTTCTTCGGCGGCGCGTCGAGGTTGACGAGCTCCAGCGCCGGGTCGCCGTTTCTGAACCCGTTGAAGCCCGTGAGGGCGAGCACGCCCGCGCCGAGCGCGGTGCGGTGCGGCCTCCAGGTGTATTGTTGTTGAATCTCGCAGCGCGCTTCGGCGAAGGCGCGTTGGGTGGACGGGATGGTGGATGGCAGGAGAGGACGATGGAGGCGGAAGCGCGCGAGGGGCGTGGATAGGGGATGCGGTTTGGTGGAGGGGTCGTAGGCTGCTACGCTCTCGGCCTTGTAGGTCGGCCCCGCTAGGAAAACCGCCGCAACAAGACTCTGCGCCCTGCCTAAAAGTCCCAGCCCTAAAAACGCGATCGATTAGCCCCCAGGCAGCGTTGAAAAGAAAGGGGGAAAGACGCACCGGACCCCGCTCTCGCCATCGCGTCGTCTCGCACCACGTTCCCGCACAGAACGGGGATCCCGTCCATCATCAGCTCCTTCTTCTCCTCCTGCGCAATCTTCACCACTTCGTGCTCGAGCTCGCATGCTCTCCGGACGAGCACAACCATCTCGCGGCTCCCCAGCACATCCGGCCCGTCCTCGCTCACAATCTCGCACGCGAGCGTCAGCGCCTCGGTGATCCGATCCTGCAACTCGATCGAGGCGCGCGCAAGCGCGACCGTGCGCGTCCAAGAGGAGGGAAGGGCGGAGGCTGCGGTGAGATCTTCACGCGCGCTTGAGACGGACGATTGGGCGTCGAAGAGGCGGTTCAGAAGGGTGTACAAGCTTTTGGAAGGGGGTTTGGCCATTATTGAACGATGTGGACGGGCTTTCTGGCAAGGATGCACATCTACAGCCTACAGGAGAAGAGGGTATCAAAACCGTGACCGGGAGCCAGGGCGTTACGGAATAACAAATAGGATGTCACCACTGTGACGTCGCGACGGCAAGCATGACGGCGGACAAGTCCACCGAGATGTACAGGGGAATCGTACATGGTCATTCATGCAACATTACATCGTGGGCACGCTCGCAGGCGCTCTATCATAAATTCGTAAAAATGCATCTAGCAGTGTTCGTGATCATGTGATCGCGTAAAGTCGTCCAAGGGATCCGAACCGGTCAAACAGCCACCCAGCAAGTTAAGCCTAACGCCCACAGCCAGCACGGGCACCAGCAGCGTTTTCCTGATTCAAAGCAGGTCGTGGAGACCGCCGACATGCTTTGGCCATCCATCGTATCCGATCGTCGATCCCTTCCCAACCGCGTTCAAATTCCCGGACAGGATCGAGCCCCGTCAGCGTGTTCAGCAGCTCGAACGGGTGCCCGAAGCGTTGCTGGATCGCGGCCAAGCGTTTCCTCAGGATCACAACCGAGGCGAGCTGCAGAGTCGACGCCATAAGCACCATCAGTTTTCCTTCCAGTAAGAGAGAAGAACGGCGGACGGGCTGACCTCGATCCTCAGCTGCAGGTTCCGTATCTTGGTCCAGAATGCGCCAAATTGCGCCAGCGCGCGCGGGATCATCCGGGGGATGTGCTCGGTGGGGGCGTGTCCGATCTCGTGCATAAGCACGATGGCAACGCGCTCGACGCGCCGCAGGTTCCTGCGATATCCGCGTCAGCCTGCGTACATAGAAGGAAGACGGGACGGGCGGACATACACTTGAAGAGAATCCGCATATCGCTCTCTGGCCGCGACCCAGCGCTGCTCGGTCGGACCCGGTCGATAGTCAGCCACCATACCGATCTCGCTACGTACGAGCACCTCGAAGACCGCAGGCAGGAGGTGCAGCTCGGCGAGCATGTCCTGCGCGGCAGTCACAAGGTCATCAGATCCGGCGAGATGAGTGACGGAGGCGAGGGCCTGCGTCGCCTGGGAGTACCGCTGTCAGCCCTTTTCATCCACGGCATAGTGAGATGGACACACACCATGTCCAGTTCAGTCACTGCGGTCCTGGTACGCTTCCTAGTCTCCTCGAGCAACGCCGTCTGCACCGTCCTGGAAGCATCCACGTAGTATCCATGCTCTGCGACCTCGCTGTCAGTGTCCTCCAGGTTGGGCAGCTCCGATATCGAGCTCGGCCAAGAGATTTCAGACGGCGAAAGGGGGAGGGAGGGTGGGTCCGAAGGCGGACCAATGCCGGCGGAGTTGTGTGATTCCAAGTCCGAGTCGACCTCTTCTGATCGGGGCGAATCTGGGAAAAGACGGCTATAGACGCGCGGTCGAGTACAAGCATTGGTACGAGTCGGGGATGGGTGGGAGTTGTCATTCCCCTCCTCGTGGTTTTGCGTGCCCCAGCCGTACCTTGAGGCGCATTCATAGTGATGATACGTTACTTCTATCCACTGTCCCTTCGCCTAACACAATGCGTGTAGTAAGTTTCCTTATCCCAAGACCAAGAAAAGACGTGGGACGTACCGCGTCCCCTTTTCGCTCCGTCATCCTCACCATAGCGTCAGGGTTGAACGCCGGAAGTGAACGGGAGGCTGAAGCCGACATCGACGGCAAAGAGCACGAAGAGGCGGTCCTACATTTGCCCTCGTCCCCGTCCTCGTCTTGCGTGTCCTCAACTTTGGAGCGCCAGCTTTGGACCGTATTCCTAGAGTCGACCAGCGAATGTTCGGAGATAGCGCTGGTCACAGGTCCCGCCTCCTCGCGCAGCGTTAGATACGTCAAAGACGAATGCACCGACGCCCCATCCCCCCGTCCGTCCAGCTCCACGGCGCTCTGCTGCAACGCCCGCACCTCCTCTGCAGGGGACCGGAACCGCACACCCATGTCCTTCGACGCCCTCCTGGACACCGTCTTCTCCCTCATGATATTCTCATTCAAACCATCCTTGGCCGCGTCCTTGGCTGTGGTGTTATACCCAGGAAGAACGGGCGACCGCTTGTAGGGCGGGGCGGGGGATGAGAGCGACGAACGCAGGTTTGGAAGCCCGAAAAGGGCCGAATCCGCCGGGGGCACGGTGGTTGGGGAGGAGATGGGGAAATTGTCTCTGTTCGCGCTGTCTGGAGGGTGGTAGGAGGAAGCAGGGGACGCGATGACTGTATCCTGTGGTATTGGTCGCAGATGGGAGGTCGAAGCAACTCCGGGAGACGATGAGGCACGCGAACGTGGGCAGGTCGATGGGCGTGAGGACGGTCTTGAACTGCTTGGGAGGGACCTGGGACGGAGCTGTCTTCCGGAGGGCGGGCGAGAGGGAGGTGGCGAGGATTGTGTATTAGACGGGGGAGAAGGTGGGAGCGAGAAAAGAAGCGCATTATTATCGCCGTCGTCGGGTGGAGGGGATGGGCGGTCGTCAGGTGGCGAAGGAGAACGAGGAGGCGAGTCCGGTCGCTCTTCTGCATCTGACGTTCCACCAGTGGCCCTCGCACTATCTCCATCCGAACTCTGCTCCTGGGTGGCTGCTGATGGATCGGGTATATAAACCCAGTGACCCGGGCCTGCCGTCGTGGTCGAGTGGACTCCGAGCTGTTGTGGTGGGTAGTTTCCGGCGTTGAAGTTCACGATGTAGACCTGCTGCGGGTGGGATATTGAATTGGGGTTTGGTAATTGGGCTTGGGGTAGGAATTCGGGTGAGGAGCTGCAGGGCGCCGATCGTGGAATGGGGGTGGGAGGTGGGTCGGTGTAAACCTGAGGAACGTTGGGAACGTAGGACATCGGTGTGTACGACTGTGGATGGAAGTGACGGTTAACGTTTCCAAAATTCAGACAGGTGGACAGAGTACGCACCATAGAATTAGGGTATCCACGGGAGGCGAAGAGCGAGATGCGAGACGACGCCACAGTCCGACGCTCAGGCAGGCTTGAAGTTTGTCGAGATGCCGGCTACGCATCTGAAGTCGATCTTATATCGTGTCATCCCGTCCCTCTCGTCTCGGAAGACAACAAGGCAGAAGCTACGAGGAGAAGCGCCTCGAGTACAAAAAGACCTCGTCACGCCGAACTCGGAGCTCCTGGGACGTGGCGGCGGAGTCTGTGCCCCAAGTGAACACAAAGCTCGCAGTCAAAAAAAAACAATACGCACCCACTGCACTTATTTTTCGTGTTCTTGGAGACGAGGACCTGGGTTGTGATTAGGGCGCGCGATCGGGGTGGTGATACTGATGGGGGCGCATGTAGACCCTTGTCCTTGTCCTTATTCTTTTCGCTTATGGGCCGTGCAGGGTTATGCCAATCGCATTGGATCAGTGCGCCGCGGGAGATTGAAATCCTTCACGGGCTGATTTACAGAATCTGAGCAAGGTCGACGAAGAGGATGGGGACCGGGATGAGCCGGGATGACGGAGATTCGAGAACGCGTCCGAGTCTCAGACACACGCCGCGTGAGTCGCGTCAGAGTCGTGACCGTGACTGTTATCCATCACCCGTCACCGAAGTCACGACTCACGCCACACCAGACAACGGATTTTCAACAGTGCATGAAGCCACCATGGTACAAGCCACATTACATTCATCCTATCCGTTCGTACCGGTTCCATTACAACAATCATTAAGAGATTAACACGGAGTCATCCATCCATCCACTCGGCATCCCGTTCATCCAATTCCGAAATCAATCTTCCCTCTCCGACCAGACGTAGTCGCGGATGCACACCACCGGGATCCGATTCACCGGACGCTAGGCCTTCGTAGCAGGCAAAACGCGTTTCACTTTATCCAGCAAAGAGGGCTTTCGCGCGTGCTCGCCGTGACGCATCTCGCGTTCTTCACCTGAGAGCTTCAGAGGGGACGCAGGTGCGTTCGTGCTGATATAGTAGAAGGACCAAGGGAAGAGAGGGTTGGTCTCTGCCTGTGCGGGAGGCCTAGGTGGCGAACGTTCCGGTCATTCAACGGTATCGGTACGAAGGATAAGAACTGAGCTTACCTTGGTTCGGAGGGAGAATCGAACGGCGGGTCCTCACAAGACGAGTCAGCCGCGCCCCGTTCGTCGCCATATTGCGGGGCCTGGATGTGTATGTTCCTATTCTGATGTTTGGAGGCTTCACCGACTGCGTTCTCTTCTTCAAGGGCGGAGGAAGATCCCTCGCTGGCGAGCCTTGAGGACGGGCCAGCCAGAGGAAGTGCGAAGGAGGCTTGCGGCGCCGCGCCCGAACCCTGGCCATGCCTGCGCCAGGTATCCATAGATTCACCGCCGTCCGTGAACATAGCCTGGTTGGATATGCATGAGCTCAGAAAAAGAACAGAAGCCGAAAAGACGGCGTACGTCAGGTTCCTCCGCACGCGGGCCCATCTCCCGCGCCCCCTCCCCCTCTTCGTGACCCATCACCTCGTCGCGTTTCCCCTCTAGGTTGACGTCGAAAACCATCGTATCGCCGCTCCTGGACAAAAGAGCTTCCATCTCCTCCCGGGCGCGTTGAGTGGGGACCTCGCGCTCGCCTGCACCAATATCTGAGCCGCACTCCACGAAGATCGACGAGGTGCGAGGTCGTTTCTCATATCGCGGGCCGGTACGATTGGGATCCTTCGCCTTGCCCTTGCCCTTAGGAGACTCCGGCACCCGCGGCTCTTCTGGTACGACCTCCGGTTGAGGAGCGCGACGCGCCTTGCGCCGACGACCGAACTGGCCTTCGTCGTCTCGCGAGCGTCCCTGCGGAGCCTCCGTGGCGGGCACGGCGGGGAGATCCTTCGGCTCTATCAGAAGAGAGGGGGGATGTTCCTGGACGTAGCGCATGGAGGTCTCGTGCATGTGTGTCTGGAAGTCGAACAGCTGCTCGCTCATAGACGGGGACGGGGGCTCGGGGATGACTTGTGGCGAGGGTTCGGGAACGGATTTGGAACGTCCGAGTTTGAACGTGAACTTGTCGCGAAGGGTCGGGGGGGATCTGTGCTTGGTCAAGGCTTTGGAGGTGTTACGGTGCATGTCGGCGTCCCGAGATCGCAGTGCGCCTTGGAATGGAGTCGGATCGGCGAAGTACACGCGGGGGGTCGTGTTTGCAGGAGAAGGGGGTGGTAGCCTGGCTTGCGTGATGCCAACGGACGCGTAAGTTGCCCAGCGGCGATCCTGGTGGCCGTTGGAGAAAGAGGCGGGCAAGGGCATGCGACTGTACCAGAACCAGCGTAACAACAACGCCGCGGAATCCATCCGTTGTAAGCCGATCGCCACGGCCAAAAGTAGAACAGATATACATACACACCTGAAGGCAGAGTAATCGCGTGGAGATCGTATGTCCCTCCCTTGTGCGTCGCGTCGGTCGAGGACTTTATAGCGGGCGGGGAGGAGGGCGGTGCATCGTATAATAGGAGCCTGGAACGAAAACAAAAGTCGCCATGGCCGAAAGTAGAAATCCTAGGATCGCGGGGTTGGCGGAAAACAACAAGACCTCATCGCGCTCGTGATGCCGAGGAACACTGTGGAGGACGGAGTCTGCGCCATTCCATTTAGAGAACAAGGGCGGCGGGGAGCGCGTCGTCGACGCCGACGACGAGCACCACCGGCACGTTTTCCGACGCGTCGGTCCGATGTTTGGCGACGCCAAACAACCGCCGCCCGTGTGCCGTGGCGGGGCGGGCCGCGCCTGCTTTCCTCTTGCGCTATTCCACCATCTCGCCCGCCTTCCTGCGATACCCTCCTCCCTTCGTGATACCCTTTCATTCCTCCTTTTCTCTCCCGCCATGGTCAGCATACACTTTCTTGCCGCCCTGGCCGCTGTTCTGCCCTACGTGCCCAAGCTCGAGTGGTTCACGGACAAGACCTGGCCGGACATCGTGTTCAAAATCTTCCCCTTCAAACCGCTGCGCCGCCGGCTCACCCTCCCCCTCCCGCCGCCCGACCTCTTTATCAAGGTCGACTCTGTCGTTGAAGATCAGGATGACGGCGGCGGCCTCCTGAAATCTGTCCTTTTCCCGGTAGTCTCAGGGCCCCACTGTACCGCCAACACCCTTGCCCCGCCCGTGTGCTACACCATCGTCGACAGCCCCTTAGATGTGGATGCCAATACGACCGCGGTGGAACAAGCTTTGAACGCCGTTCAAGATAGGTTACGCGCTGTGTCGGCTGTCGAGGTCTTCGTCGCGCTGGCTGTGGCCCTCGTTTTGCTTTCGTTCACCTCCTCCAGGATCGGCGTCAAGGCGCGTGTGTCCATTCACCTGCTCGGTCGCCTGATATCCGGAACACTCGCTCTTCTCGCTCTCGTCGTCCGCGGTCTGTGGGTTTCAAGATCCAAGACGGCAATGGCTCCCGACTCCGACCCCAACTCTGTCCGGTCCAGCGAATCACTGCAGGCCCTTTCGACTCTCCTGATACCCAACCTAGACTCGCGAGCTCTGACGACGACCTTAGCCATCGAGCCCTCCCCGAACAATATCTCTTCGCCTTCTTCTCTCGCACTTCTTGGCTCCGTCTCCAACTCTCTTTCACTTCCAGACAACCTGTCCACAGAGTCTTCCAAATCCGATTTATCCCAAGTGGATAGTACCACTGGCTCCTCCGGATACCTGGATGCCCCACGTTCGTTTTTCAAAGACCTTGATTCTCGCTCAGCCTTGCCGTCCTCCAGCCCCCAGGCTCAGGCCCAGGCGCCTCATCCTATCTCTTCTCTGTCTTTTGAACATTCCAAGGGCGCCTCCAACATCTCCTTTCCGCCGTGGTCTGAGGTTCGAGCCCGAGCCCTCAACGATGAAGTTGCCAGAAAGCGTCAGGTTGCCGCCTCGCGATTCTCGAAAGACGTCATTCAGCCGACCAACGGACCTGGGTCCAACCACTACCTCCCTCTAGCGACACTTGCGTCTTCGGAATGGCCAGCTGGTCACTCGCGCGGCGTCACCACCGGCCAAGTAAGAGAAGGCAGCAACGTGCTCGCCGCGCCGCCCAACGCCCCCGCCTCTGCTACGTCTTCCTCTGTAACTCCATCGGATGTAACCCAACCCACCGACTTCGCTTCTGCAAGACGGGCATACCTCCCGGCCTGTGCGAGTCCCATCGTCCGTCAGGCCCACGTTGAACGCATTCCGAAGAAGAAAGCGTTTGGTATTCTCAAAGCAAACGGCACTTCTACACCCGAGCACGTGCGCTCCAAGTCTATTCCGTACGGAGTCCGATTCGTGACCGGCGTTGCTGGCGAAAGGTTGGTGTTTCTCCTGCATTCAGCGTTTCCTCGTTGATGTGTTGTCCTTGTAGTACTGAGAGTGCCAGCACCGCTGCGCCGCCGCCTGTTGGACCACTTTTGTATTCCGATGCAGTCAAGTTAACGCGCGACGCGGGAGCTCCGTCGGCTGTTCCTCAAGAGGCTAGCGGTGACAGCACAGACGTGCAACCTATTGCCTCCGACCTCGCCTGCATCGACGACGGCGGGTTCACCAACGCGACGATTCCCTCACCTACTCCAAGCGCGAAGCCCGTGGATCCTCAGGCCCAGACTTCACTTATGTTTGGGGACACCGCTCCTAACCCGCCCAAGGATGCGAGATCGCAGGCTACCGCCAGTTTCGCCGCCGAAGTCGCAGCTCTCGGTCTCGACGCCTTTGGCCCGCCTGCACCTCGGCCCCTGACCCGACAACAGCGCAGGCTGAGGGCGTTATCCAAGACACTGACTAGACTGGCAATCGTGCAGGTTCGCAATTTCTCTGCTCTGGTTGGTGTGACTGGATTTTTGACCGATGGCTTCTTCTCAGGGCCTTGAATCGCTGACCAACGAGACACGTCCACAGGAAGCTGCTTCTGTAAAGGGAAACGAGACTACCTCGGTTGTCGACAAGGCTCCCAGTCCAGAAGCGCTTACTGCGAACATGAACAACCCCCCGGCCGCTCCTGCCGCCACATGCCAATCTCCAGATATGCCACCATCGAGCGCCCCTACGCCGTCCCCCGTCGAGGCTGTTCAACCCTCCGCCGCATATGTTTCAGACCGCGCCTCCGACCTGGGTTTACCCGCATTCTCCTTCGGGCGCTCATCTTTCGTCAACTTTGCATTCAAGGACCTCTACAAACCGTCGACGCAGTATAAGGTATGTCTATGTCCCGCCGTCATCAGCTCCAAGGACGCTCATCTATCCACACTACCGCCACCAGAGCTTGTCTGACGTTGGGGGAACGGACGCCGAGCCAGCCTCTATGGATGTCCAAGCAACCTCTATGGATGTCCAAGCGACCTCTGGATCCAATGATGTTGTCACATGCGACCCCACCAAGGCCTCGACCGCCTCTCCCAAGCGCGCCGTTCGCATCGGCCCCAGCGCCGTCCTCTCGCACCTCGCGACGACGACCGCCTTCGGCCCTCGCCCCCGCCTCCGCTTCATTTCGGACGGGATCCTGCTCGAGCACATCTCGCACCTTCCGGGCGACTACGGGCGGTTCGTCGCCGCGCTGAGCCCGACCAAGGTCGACCCGATGGTCGTCGGACGGTCGTTGGCGATGGCGTTGACGGAGACGGAGGCGCTGGAGAGGGAGGCTGCTGCCGGAGTCCCGCCGTTGGGTTTCAACGTGGTCGACGGCGGTCAGCAGGTCATATATTCGACGAAGTGGGCCACGCCCGGGAGCACGTCGGGTTCGGACAAGTCAGCCTTGCCTTCCCTCGAGTCGTCCTATCCTCAGAATCTAATATCCTCCTCTCTCTCTCCAGCTCCCACCGCCGCTCCCAGACTCAGCCTCAGACCAAGTACATCCCTCCCGGCGCACGCACGCGGATGGCGTCCGAGTCGCCCGCGTCGGAGGGCCCGTCCACGCCGTCCTCGCTCGCCCTCCACCACCGCCCGACCGTCGTGCGCATCCATGCAGACGCCGACACGCCCTCCGACGCGGAGCTGTCGCCCAATTGGCGCGTCGCGGCCGAGAGCCCGCTCGCGGCGCGGAGCAAGCGCAAGTGGGCGGTCGACGGACGCGCGCCGACGATGGCGGCGTTCGGGGCCCCGCGCGCGTTCGACGAGGGGCGCAGGGCGGCGCGGGTGTCGGTGGAGGAGGAGGAGGAGGGGAAGAGGCGGCGGATGCGGACGGAGAGCAGGCAGGTGGGTGGGGAGGGTGCAGGCATGGTTCATGAGGTTGGGAGGGTGAGGGAGAGGAACGGGCAGATCGTGTTGCCTGCTGGGGAGCCTAGGGCGCCTGGGGAGGGTTGGGCGCGGGGGAGGACGCGGATGCCTACCTCGCGGTTGGCGATGTGAGATAAATGTGTGTGTGTGTGGGGGGGGGGGGGGGGGGGTGTCCGGCTGTGGAGGGGTAATTCGTTCGAGTTTTTCTTGGTCTGTGTTTCTTTACTGTAACTGCGTGTGTTGTTTTGCGTCCGTATTTCTGTTTTGTATAACCCCCTGTCGCCCCTCATCCTGTACCGTAGCTGTGTATTTTCCATCGTTCGAATGAAGACAGAAAATGTGCCGTTGAACTCATGAGAGGGGGGGCTTAACCGCCGAAACTTCAGCTATAAATTATTTGATCCTGGCTTGATTGAGACGACTTGCGGCCCTGATCTCCTCGACAGCTCGGCCATTGCGAATTTCCCTGTGATGGCAGCTATCGACCTGCGTGCCTTCCCTCTTTCCTTCCACCAGTGGAGGATACGACCGGGAAAAAATTGGTATCATTATCATTATCATTATTGCATTTTATATGCTCGACGGTGTCTATGGGACCTCCAAGCCTCTCAAGAGCACAACACCTCTCACGCAATGTTGGCCACACACTCTGAAAGCTAGAATCTATCCATGCGCGCTCAAGCCCATTTGACCAAGCAGTTTTCGGCGGCGCCGTTGGGCGCGTGCTGCGCAGTGTGGTGTGTACTTGAGGCCGGTAGGCGGGTCTCTGAGCCTAAACATGACGAAGAATCCCTTGTAGGTTGAAAGATAAACCACAGCTCGATTCCTGGAGATGTTCGGCGGGCGTCAAGCAGTGGTGGTTACCGAACGAATCATTCGTCTGTAGCGTGCGAGCCTCGAGGCAAGCATGGCCATCCGAGAACAGTCTGGAGTGCTCGCTCAACGCACCCACGTCCCCTCGATGTCTTCTACTGGGCGGGTGAGAGTGGCATAGGTACGAGGAGGGTACGTATCAATATGACGGATCGCCGGGGTGCGACCGATCGCAACCTCCCGATGAAGCATCAGGGAAGCATCAGGGCGGGGTGTTGAGCGTTGAGCGCATCCGGGCCAGGAATCATGGACATCATGCATCAACCGCCGGTCGTGCACGCTGCTCTGAGGATTTCGGAACAGCAGTGAAGTGATTTATAGCTCACAATGATTTGTGACTTGCCCATTTTGACATGTATATATATCGTTCCATCAGACATCCGCGTGGTGACTGCGAGCTTGAGAGCTTGAAACAAGCGTGAGCGGGCTCGTCTCGCGGGGCATCGTAACCTATTATTGCCTCCACACCCTGATGCGCCACTGGACCGACATGGGGAAACAAAAGCCGATGGATGATGCAGGCCGATGAATAATGTCTATCGAGTGCTTACTGTTACGAAAAAAAATGGACATGGACATCTCAATCTTCAAGAGATTCTGAGCAGGAAAAATGACGCACGACGCACCGTTTTGTCTGTCTCGCAGTCACCTGGGTGGATGAACCCGTACGAGACTCCCCCAGGCCCAAAAGAAAGGATCAGGAAGTGGGCGGCGTCGGTTCCCGACGAGGTTCGTCGGAAGGACCGCCGAGTGTCATTTTTGCGACCTGTCCGTCTGCGTCCTCGATCTCGACCTCCACGGCATCCACCACCTCTTCCGCGTCGCCTTCCGCATCTGCACCCGCGCCCGCGCCGCCGTCGTCAAGCCTCATCTTCCCGACCATCCACTTCGCGCCTTCCTCCCAGCCCGCGATTTCCGCCTCGCCGAGCGGCGATCGTCCCGCCGCGTTTTTAATGTCGATGAGATCCGGGCCAGGCCCGGCGGGGAATTCGACGAGTTTTTGTGCCACCTCGAGATGGGAGTTGAGCGCGGCCCAGTGGAGCGCGGTCGATCCAGAGGAGTTTTGGGTTGAGAGGAGAGAAGGGGGGACGATGGGGAGGAGGAAGTCAAGGATTTCTGCGTGCGTCTTTCGTGGATCAATGCGCACCGACTCCGACGCCCGACGGAATGATCTGCGGGAATGGCGAGCTCACCTGTGTGTCCGTTCGCGGCCGCCATGTGCAGGACGGTGTTACGGTTGTCGTCGTGGATGTCGGTCAAGGCTGCGGCACCGAAGCGGTCGACGTACTGACGGAGGTCGTCAAGATCGCCATAGCGGCAGGAGAGAAGAGCGTCATCGTTGTCTTCTGATGTCGGCGTTGGGGTCGGCGTGGCCATCGTCGGTGTGATAGACGTTGCGGACGGCGTCGAGGGAAGCGCCGGTGAAGACGATTTTTCGGATAAGGGAAGATAACCCATAAGCAAAAAGGTTGAATTACGAAGACCGAGCCGAGCCGGAAATAGAGCCGCGCCCGCCAAGCGCCTCCAAGCGCCTGCTGCTCGTTGAATTCTGTCACAGCCGCAGGTCCACGTCCACACGCACCCCCTTGTTTCGCCTGCCCTGCGCCTCGAGAAAAACGGAAACATACAATGAGACATGCCACAGAAATTCCGCTTTATTCTTGCACTGTTCGCGTCTCGGAAACTCCTGGAAACCCTCGAAATTCGAAACTGAAGCTCGCAAATGACAGTTCCCCACACATTCCCCCTGACGAGCCCTGGCGATATCCTCGACCTGTCCTCGGCGGAGCACGATCGCGCGTAAGCTCGGGCAACGATCTGAGATCCCGATGTTGATGGAATATGTTGTCGCCCGATTTCTTTCAAACCGAGGCCACGGGAGCACGATCATTCTTTCCCGGTCCTTACATATATAACATGTCTCCGAAATCATGTTCCCCCGATCACTGTCTGCCTGCACGAGCTACCCCCCTCCCTTTCTCTGCGCTGTCGCTCGCGGCCGACGCCAGTTAACGCTTTCAAGTCATGTCCCATAGTTCACCCACAGTTCTTTTAGTCTGGACGGTCATGTCTGGCCTTGTGCGTAGTCCGTGGCTTTCCCTACACCCTCTTCACTGACCCTGCACCTGTATATATCCAGCTCGCAGCTTTTTTGTTTTCTCATCTGTGGGCTTTCGATCGCTTCAAATGTCTTCGGTACGTCTGTGCAGACATCGTTGTTGAATTTGCGTTGACGATGCGGATTGGGTCCTTGGGGTGGCTAGATGGAACCAAGGTTCTCAGGGAGCGTTCAAGCGGGTCATGACGGTGCGTGACACTCCACTTTACATGGGCACGATCTGACCCCGACCGTAGTATTCTTATTGTCTCAGTGTACCATTAATTTTCGTGTATTCCTTGGGATCCTGCATCATCAAGTACAAGGAGGGACTCATCGCCCTTCCCGTCTACGGCAGTGAGTCCTGTCGACTGCTTGCACCTGATTTTTGCTCATACCCGACTGCCGAGAGCAGTTATTCCCAAGCCGTACGAACTGTGGTCAGCTGCGAACCAACGAGCGTACCTTCCCCTCGAACTCTGTCTTTCTATAGCATGGGGACTGGAAATGTGCGTTTTCTCTCCCGTTTCTATCTCGTTCCGCGGATGGCCCTGATGGTATGAAATGGTTTTTTCTGTTCCTCAGGGTATCCCACCTCGAAGGTACGCTCTTACATGCCTGCGTCATACGCTGATGGGCCTGACCTAACTTCAATATTGGTAGAGCTCTGCTTCTGGCTCTTCGTGGTGAACGCAGGTCCTATCCAGAAGGAGTGGTTCTCAAGTCTTTACTTCAAGATTTGGGCTGTCGGGTCTACCGCGGCCGTCATATACATGCCCCTGACGACTATCTTCACAAGACACGACCCTTTGAAGGTGGTTCCAGTAGTGCTCTCGCGCGTGACCCTGCTCATACATCTTATCACCCGCAGTGCGAGGCAGCCACGTTCTTCGCAGGTAGCCTAGGTAGCGCGCTGTTGACCATCGCCTTCTTTCCCGTGCTGTATGTCCTTTTCACCTGTTGTCTCCGCCAAGATTTAACGGAATTTGTCTCCAAGGTGGAAGTTCCCGCCTTTTCTCCGAGGTTTGGTACGTGCATTTCAACTGCCACCGCGGACATCTCCCTTCATAACATTCATGTGCCGTTCCTCCAGCGGAAAGATGGTGTCGATATGTCCACGATTGTCCGTCTCACCAAGTTTCACGAACTCAACGTAAGCCCGGACCTTCAACGTTCCGATCTTACCCTGATACCCGTCCCCGTCTTAGACCATTCGCGTTTTTCTTCCGTATGATGTTCGCGGCGTCGCTATTCATACTCGCCACCGACGGGCTACGGCCACACGAACACATCAACGATTCCTTGTGCGCACCCTCCCACTTTCGATAGATGTATAGATTCGATTGTCTGATTGCACAATCACGGCTATGTATAGGATAGGAGCGGGTACGAGCCGTCTTTGCGCGCCTGATTTCGCATTGAATCTTATCCATCTTCCCTCCAGACTTCCTGACCATCACGGGTGGCGTTGGCGTGGTGGTGTCCTCAGGACTAACCCTCGTGGTACAGATCACCTTCTTTCTCCTCTCTGCCCCCTATCCTCAACATATCCTGTGCAGATCTTCTTCCCTCGGTCCATCGAAGGCGAAATCGAGCGAGAAACTTCTCACAATCGCGGTATCTTAGCACGAACACTCGGCGCAACCTCGCATTCATCTCCCAGGAGCAAGAGCTCTACGGTACTTACGACGTCGAGATGGCTCCTCACAAGGACGTCCCATATCAAGACAAGTCTGAAGAGGACGAGGATGTATCCATGGCGGGCTCTGGCTCCGTAACGCACGGCTGGCGCAGCGGCGCACCGATGATTATCGCCCGCCCCGTCCCATCGCTCGCTCCTAACCCCTCAAACCCGAATGCCACCGCGAACCAGTTCCAAAAATTCAAGCTCGAGCCGAATCGGCGCCCTCACGCGCACGAGATGATCGAGGAGGAGCCTGTGGGGACGTTTGCCACGACGGGGACGAATATGACGGTCGGCACGCGTTTGACAAAAGGGAACCTCCAGAAGCACGACGACCGCGCTGGCTCGAGGCAAATCTCACATTTTGCGCAGACGTTCCGTTCGCCGATTGGTACGTTGTTGGCCATGTGCAATTCTCCACCCCAGTCCCGCTGATGCGTTTACTTCATTCTCGTAGACTTCAGGCGACCGGGCAGCTCGCTATGAGCGTCTCGAGTTGTTTTCGTTCTCGTTTCTCACTGTAATGATCTTCCGTGTACTCCGCCAGCCCGCCATCCAGCCCCACTGTACACTACTCCATACTCCGTATTTTGCCATTCAATCCCCTTTTTTCGTTCATGGAATGGATGGCAGGCAAGCAACGCCGTATCTTTGTTGGTATTTCTTCATTTCGACGCACGGCACCCACACGATCTTTTCCTAGGGTTATTACTGTCGTTATTTGTATAGCGAATATAACTTATTAACCTACCTACCTTGCTTTGTGGATGTACAGCGTGCTGTCGATTTATCGCCGTGTACATACTTACTGGTTCGCTCGCGGAACGGAAGTGAACTCGAAGACGAGGCGCAAAGGCTTTCGGCGCTTAGAATGGTGGGAAGGCTGGGACAAACGTTCTCTTGCTTTTAGCCTTCCGGTGGTCGGACTCGACCAAAACGCTCCTTTTGCTACCCCTCCGTCGACATATCATCGAACCACGTATTATAACTTCCACCCACCTCGCATCCCACTGTCCAGCCATGGTCCGTCATATCATCGAGTCTGAAGATGAAAGCGCCTCCGAAAGCGCTTCTATCGTTGCCAAAGACCCGTCGCCTCAAGACGATGAAGACGCCGAGGGTGAAGAAGAAGTAGAGATGGACGTCGACGTTGAAGAGGAAGACGATGGTGAAGGCGAGGTCGATGTTGAAGGGGAGGAGGTTGCTGAGGTCCGTGCGTACTTCATCCCCCCATCGTAACCACCGAACTAACCATGCGCGCATCCCCTTCCTTCCTCGATACCTACTCTGGCAGGATCCATCAGACTTGGACGAGCTCACGTCCGCTTCCCCCAGTCCGCCCGTTCAGGCCGCTTCTTCCTCCAGACAGGCTGCCACCTCGGCCTCCAAAGGCGGCGCGAACAACAGGCTCAAGATCACCCTCAAGCTCCCCACCGCCCCACAACGGGGTAAACGAAAACGCGTCGAATCGTCCGCGTCTGAGCCACCCTCGCGCGACATCGAGTCGGAGGACGAGGACGAGGCGCAAGGCTCAGAAGGCGGGGACGAGGATGAATCCCGGTCAGCGTCGGCCATGGGCGATCCTGGGCGAATGACGGCACGCCAGGCCGTACTGGCGAGCGTAGTAGACTCGTCGCATGTCTCTCTAGGTGGGATATCCTCTGCCCTCTGCGTCCTTCCTTCTACAACAATCTGCTTACACTTGTGTCATTCGTGCTTCTGTAGACTCGTCGTCACGAAAAAAGAAAGAGCTGAATGAAACGGAACTCGCTCTCCGGCGTGAAGAGACAGCGCGCAAGCGCAAACACATGTCCGAAAAGAAACTTGAAGATGAGAAAGTATGAATTTTCCACTTTCCTCCTCCGTTCACGCTTCCTAACGATGTCGCCGTCCTCAGGCCGAGACCATCAATCGCCTCCTTAAGAAACAGTCCCGACCACGGAACAAACGCAACGCCCTTGCTACGGCAGACGATCGCACCCCGGGAACGCCCAACGAAGGCGAAGGAGACGAAGAGGTCATCGTGGACGCCGTAACAGAGATTCTCGCTCCTGTGCCCACATTCTACCGTTGGATATCAACCTCACGACCACCTCCATCGTCTGCATCCAACACCTCCGAACGACATATGCAGCTGTCCTTCTCCGTCCCTGTGGCTGCATTCCCTGATCCGAGCTCTGTTAGATGAGGATGGACGTGGACGACACGCCAGGGAGGACGAAGGGAAGAGAAACGCCGAGGTGCGACGTGGAGGGGTGTGCGGGTGTGCGGAAGTACAGGCTTGTTCGGGATTGGACGCGCGGGGCATGTGGGATGGACCATCTCAGGTCGCTCGAGCGGGCGGCGACAGTGTCTTGAGACCGGGGGTTGTTTCCCGTTGGTGTCATTCATGTATTTGTAGTTTTTTGCGGAATGACTCTTTAGTGCTGAGTGCTGAACGACGGGCCCGGACTTGAAGCTTGAAGCTTGAGCGCTGAGCGCTTGAGCTTGAGGGCTGGAACGAAATGCAGCTTGAAGTCAATGTCGTTCCATTGGACGACCGGTATTCTTCTATTAAGATCATATCATGAAGCACCCGCATGAAAAGCCATCGTACTCAAAAGACAGTTGGTATGTACGCGTTTTTCTCCCAATAAGTACGATTCTCCGACATCCTACTAACCTACTTATTTAATACGCTTGCCCCCGTGTCTGCAGGCCTTCTTCTCTTCTTCTTCTTATCCCAAATAACGACGGGAACGTATTTCCGGTATTCCTTCACATAATCAGCGTCCAACCCTGTGCAGCAGTCGAAGCGCAGGATTCGTGGGCCCGCTCCTGCCTTCCGATATCGAGTGGCAACCCATGCCTGAAGACACTCAGCGTAATTCTGAGGTCCAACCTTGCCATCGTCACTACGGTGAGGTAGGTCGAGGTCAGAGTAGGCGACGAGGAGCGATTGTATATGAGGGAAGAGAGGGGTCGGATCCACGGGATCCGGGGTAGGTTTTTGACCGTCACTTCTTAAGGTCATCGTCATCACTTGGCTTGATACGGTGGTCTCTTCGCCCAAACGGCTTAACAGGTGAAGAGCAGCGTCGTCCGTGACCCGGATATGGCGCACATCCTTGCAGCGAGAGAATAGGTCGACCCAGCTCGCAGGCGTCCAGTTCGTCTCGCGACAATCCCCCACTATGATCACTCGAAGGTCGTCGAGGGGTAGAAGGCGACATATAAGGCCAAGGGCTTCGAATCGCTCATCGGGGTCTTCCTCCTCTTCCAAGTCGAGGGTTGTACAGAACGAGAGATGCAGGGTGGGAGCTGAGCTGGGTTCAAAGTCTGGCGACGGCTTCGTGATCGTGACATCGTTCCAATCTTCCCATACTTTGATATCCAGGCCCTGCCGGTCAGAGATGGAAAGAGTGCGAAGAGGAGGCGATACTCCAACGCGCTTGCCAACGTGGGCAAAGAAGGAGGGAAGGATATCATCGTAGTCTTCGAGCCCGTCGAAATCTTCGTGGCCGCACCCGACGTAAATTGTGCACGTCACGGGAATCTGTACTCTAGCCAAAACGCGTGCGCAGATATTTGCGTATTTATCCTCGATGGCAAGCTTGCGTAGGTTCGGAAGGGGTATGATTTGCGGTGCGGCATCGGTGGGGTCTACGGGAGGGATCGTATTGGAAAGAGAGAGATATTCGAGCTGGGGCATCATGCGAAGAAAGTTGAGGAAGTCATCGCACGAGTCCGGTTGGGTACGGCTGGGCGGTCGGGTCTGTTTCACCAACGCGTCTTCGGCGTCAAACACCATCACGACGTCTGGCACGTCGGTGCTGCTTAATTTCGGGAGTCCTACTTCGAGGTGTGTGATGGAGGAAAACTGGAAAGCGGGCCAGTGGTAGATATGGCACCCGAGGATCTTCACACTGTGTAACTTCGATGCTTCCTTCTTGAAAAGGACGGGAGGGAGCAAAGTGCTCATAGGGCTGCGTTCGCCAAGCCTGATTATGGGGGAGCGGATATCCAATGTCTTGAGACACGGCGCGGGTCGTGCAAGCAGTCCTTCGACGAGTCCTAGGCACTGCAACGCGTGGCCGATGTAGAGATGTTCTACTTGTGCGACGTGTGCGAAGATGGACTCGAGGACCTTGGGTTCGAGCTCGCACATGGTATTGGCAGAGCCCTCAGGGAGCGCAATATCCAGCAGCGTAGATTTTGATCGGGCCAGCATCTCGAGCGGCCACCGCGACTCCTTGTCATCGGGTTGGAAAAATATGGTCCTCCAAAGGCTAGGGCATTCGAGCGCAGTTTGACGCCAGTCGTGGCTGACATGGCTAACCTTGATCCAACCAAGGCTTTCTTTAGAGGTGGAGAGACTGGAGGTTTTTTTCCACGTTGGGGGCTCGTTGATGACGGCGAAGGAGAAAATGATGGCGAGGACTTCGGAGGGAAGGCGAGCAATGGGAAGAAGGGCGTTTCGATACGTATAGACAGCGCACATAGCCGCTTTCATCGCCTGTATTTCGTCTTCGAGCGCGTTGAGGTCTCCTGTCCCAATTTTCCCGATAGCGGATGCTGTTATCCTGACGTCCTTGAACCTCGCGAGCCGCGTTTGCCAGTAACGGTCGGCCTCTCTGTAATACGGGCGCTGGAGTCAGCAGACATAAGTGATTAGGGGGCCTCATGTGTGACGCACTTTCGAGGCTCCGGATTCTCCAAAATTCCATCAGGAGACATGTATCCGCACGTACAGGAAAGGAATAGGAGGATGTAGACAAAATGTGGAGGCAGAAACTCTGACTCTGAGCGCCAACGTCGTCAACGCGACTAGTCACGTGCGCGCGTCGATTTGCGATTTGTTGTCTGACACTGCATGGAAGTCAAGTGGAAGATAAAGCTTGGATATAGCTCAGAGACAGAACAACCGTGACATAAATACTAGAAGAACATGAGTACATAGATATGGTTTGATAGATTCGAGCATTAGGAAGATCATCACAACGTTTCTACTCCTCCCCATCGTCATCGTAATCTTCATCGTCCTCGTCCTCGTCCTCGAAGTCGGAGCTTTCCTCCTTCTCCCATATAACGGTCGGGACGGACTTCCTGTATTCTCCAACGAGCGCATCATTCACCCCTAAACAAGAATCGAGCCGCAATGCCTGCAACCCCGCGTTTCGCTCGTGACGTTTCGTCAGCCAATGCTGGAGGTACGTGGCATAAGATGCCAGTTCGCGGCCGGGGACCTGGCAATTCCGTGAAAGATCGGCGTCGTCGATGACGACTGATTTCAAGTGAGAGAAAAAGGGCATGGGTTCTGAAGTCTTTGGACTCTGCTTGCGGCCCTCGCGCTTCTTCTTCGACGTCGGCGCCGTCCCTGACGTCTGCGGCGGAGCGTGGTTGCCCTCGCCGAGGACGCGAAGAAGGCAGGGAGCGGCGTTATCCGTGGCACGAATATGCTCTACATTCAAAGAGCGGTCGAAAATGTCGATCCAATCCGAGGACAGCCAGTAGGGATCATGGTAGTCTTCCACGACGATTGTCCGGAGGTCCTCCAAGGGCAAATGGAGACAAAATATTTTCAAGGCATCGAGCCGCTCCAGTGGATAGTCTTCGACATCTTGCGTCGGCCACGAGAAGGAGAGGCGAAGGATTGGTTCCGAGGTCGGCTCGAACTTTGGGAATAGTCTTGTAATGTCGACGTCGTTACAATCGTCCCATATTTTGATATCCAAGCCACGATCGTCAGAGACGGAGATTGTGCGAAGCGGGGAGGATGCACTCGAGCGCTTGGCGGCGTGCGCTGACAAGAAAGGAAGAAGTTCCTCATAGCCTTCCAGCCCATTGTGTTCCCCATGTCCGCTCTCGATGTAGATGGTGCATATCTCTGGAACTTGCAGCCTATCCAAAACCCATGCACAAGTTTCCGGACGTTTGTCTTCGACAGCGAGTTTGTGGAGGTTAGGAAGGGATATTGTGGCCGGCGCGTCGTCAGTCGGGGCGGGGGAGGAAATGATGTTGTGAAGAATGAGAGATTCCAGGCCGGACATTTGATGCAAGGCCTTCAGGAAGGTATCGCAACCTGGCAGAAAGTATTCACTGGTATCGGGTGGTCCATTTTTGATGAACATCTCGTCGGTAGGATCAAATGCCATGAGAAGGCTCATGCCTTGTGAGCGTTGCATCTTCGGGAGACCGATTTCAAGATGAGTGAGGGATGGGAAGACGATGGACGACCAGCGGACGTGACATCCATAAAGTTTCAGGCTGCGCAGGTTTGGTGCGTCATTGTCGAAGAGGACGGGGGGGAATAGCATAGTCATGTGGTTCGAATGACCCAGGGGACCGGGAACTTCGACCAGGGGAGTTGAGATATCCAACGCCCGGAGACAGGGAGCCCGACGTGAGATCACTTTTATCACGATCAGTAAGTCTTTTACCGCATTCCCAACAAGAAGGTGCTCTATCTGTGCCAACCGCGCGACGATGGGGTCCCACGACTCCCGTTCGAGCATGTCCTTCGAGAAATCGCCCACGCGCTCGACGATGGGTCCTGTCCCCGTGAAGTTGAAAAGTGTCTTGAGATTCAAGGGACGCGTCGCTCGAATGATTGTTAAGGGGGCAGCCTTGGAACGTGCCAGCATCTCGTGGGTCCATCGTAAATTACTGCCCTGGAAGGAGACGATGCTCCAAAGACTCGGATAGGCGAGCGCGGTGTGGCGCCAGTGTCGGCTAACGTGGCTGACTTTGATCCAGCCCAGTTTGGATCCCATGGACGGAGAATAGGGCCTTGGCTTCTCGTTCCAGGTCGGGGTTTCGTTGATGACAGCGAAGGAAAAAATAATGGCGAGGACGTCGGCCGACAGTCGAGCAATGGGGATGAGGGTGTTGCGACGCGTGTTCACGGCGCATATGGCAGCTTGCATGGCTTCCATTTCTTGCTGGATTGTCTGTAGGGCTTTCGAGACCGTCGCACCATCGCTCGAAGCCGTGACGTTCTTCAGCTGCACGCCGAGACGCGTTAACCAATAGCGCTCCGCCTCCCTGGGGTGCGGCGGTTAGTACGGACGATACAATTTGCAGTGTTCAACGCACTGTCGAGGCCCGATTTCCTTCAAATCTTCCTCTGAAGACATGGGTGGTTGCAGCGTCGATGAGCGTTGTGAGCAACCCAGTCAGTGTCCTCCGAGTCGCCGGCGCCGTCACCGACGCGACCGGTCACGAAACACGTGTTCTCCCGTCACAGATTCACTATCAGACCGCCCCACTGTACATGATCCCCAAGAAGCCGACCTACGCAAGTACTTAGGCTGGCAGAGGGGTCCAACTAATGCGGTGTCCATCGACAGGAGTAGCCCAGCCCAAATCGGCTCTCCAACGGCGAACCCCGGGCCCGACGGTACCAACTGAGGGACTCCGAGTCCAACTTAACAAGACTCCCCCCACGTTCGACACCCCGTACAGGTAATGGCACATATAGCATGTCCTACGCAAACAAAACAAGACACAGACTAACATCGGCTCAGTAGATACTTAGTACAGTATAGTAATGGTGTTATACAGCAGACTGGTCATGGTACAGTAAAGCAAGTGAGCAAAGCAAGTTACACAAAGCAGCTACAACGGCACAAGTTCAGAAGCACAGAAAACGAGCGAGAGACATATTCACCGGACCCTCCATCCATTGACGCGCCTCACCCGTGGATACCGCGCCCTGACCTTCGCCAAAAACCTCTGCACGGCGGCGTCGTTCTCTTCTCGTTCGAAGATCACCCCAGGACATTTCACGGAATCCACCACCTCCGCCCGAGGAAACAGCCTCATCAGCTCCGCGAACGATGGATGTTGGTACCGCCGCGCCATCCACCGGTCAGGCCCGAAAAGCGGGAGGCGGAGGGTGGTGCGCAACAGCGTCGCGAGCCGCTCACGGCGTATGCCCACGCCCGGAAGCGCGATGGCAATCAGAGACGGGAACTGGGCCGCGAACGCGCGCAGAGTCGAGGGGCTATCACCGACGCGAGGGACACGCGCCGGAGCGTGTTCGGGTCGACGGAGCGCAACGCGGGCAGGATCCCCGAGTTCAGCTCGAGCGACGTGATGCTCTCCAAGTGAGCACTCCGCGGCGCTCTGTCCGCCAACAAAATTCTCAGCGTGTTGTCGTTGCACGCGACCAAGTGTTTGATGCACGGGAGCTTCGGCCTGATCTCGGACTGGATGGGGACGTACTGAGACCAGCAAAGCCCCTCGATCGTGGGGTGGGAATCTAAAAGGCGAAGCATCCTTTCCTCCACCGTCGGAAGCGGTGCGCTTAGGTGCTGCAGACAGAGCCGTTTCAGAGAAGGAAGGTGGTATCCTTCGAAGGCGGACTCCGACTCCGAGTAAAGCCTCGCACAGTAGGGCATGTGAAGCTCCTGCCCGAGCTCAAATCAGAGAGCGACCGGGTTCTCTGTGCTTTACAAGCACGTACCTCTAAATCCGGAGAAAGCGACAGCATGTGCTCGAACAACGGCAGAAAACTCGGTGGCGGGTCGAACGACGCAAACTCCATGTGCAGGGACCGCAGGTTCGCAAGCTGCCAAAGCTTCCGATTCCGATTCGGCGGTGCGTCAATCGCTCGAACAGACCTGGAGGAGAAGGGCGATAAGAATACACACCGAATGGTTCGGCCGTCGCAGCAGCGCGTTCCCGGCTTCAGACAGCATGGTGAACATCGAGAAATCCGTCAAGGCGGGGAAATGGGCCGCGACGAGCTCGATAACGTCGAAGGAGACGGGGATGGGTAGAGGCGCCGGTCCCTCCAACTCGTCGAAGTCGAGGTGGATCGGGTTCAGGACTTGGAGCTTGACGGAACGGACGCACACCATGGCGCGGAAAGCCGCGGCGATCAGTTCCGGATCGATGTCGTTCCCATGGGTGTCCGCCGCCGTGGGCAGCGCGTGAGGCTTGTGGTCTGCGGCGTGCAGGCTCCAGAACGAAGAGCTGGATTGGGTGCGAAAGTCGCCCGGTTCGGCGTGGGCCAAAACGAGTTGGCGCACGTTCCGCGCGAGGTCGGGGCGAGAGGAGAGCTTGGCCCACAGCGCGGGGTTCCGCGCGTTCGTCGCGACGGTGTGGTAGCGAAGGCGGTCGGGGATTATGTGTCGCTTGAACGTGGAAGAAACAAGGGCGAGAGAAAGGAGATCGGTGCGCGACTCGAGTTCGTCTGCGATGGCCTCCCGAAGCTCCGGAAGGAGGGTGGACAAAGACATTGGCACGGGCGCAACTGAAGACCGAGCACTTACACTTCGATTGGCAGACGTTAACGTGTATAAACGCGGTCGCGGTCGCACGAGACTCACCAAGCTTGAAGCCCCACCTCCAACCTTGAAACAGAGAGAAAGACCGAGAGGGGAGAACTTGAAGGTATGTGTACGCAAGTCGCGGTCGAAGCGATATCGACAGCGACCTCGCATAGCCCATCACACCAATCCGTATCTGTACCGAATCTGGACCAAACATCTGCAGATTTGGCGCTCTAACTCGCCCCAACCTCTTTCACGATCCCATGATCGCCCTCTGCCAATGGGCCGGCCTCTGGCCAGATTTGCGATGCAGTATGGTATGCCAGTGGATACAGAACACCGAGTGGTGTACGTACGATGTCAGTCTTATTATGGTCTTCCTACTCAAAGTCCACAACCACTGTCCTTGTCCGACAAATCCTGACACGGACATCCGAACCCCACGACATCCAGCCCTGAGGCACGAGCCAACTTGGTGATAAGGAAGCACGCTCAGTTCCAAGCCTCCTTCGCGAACACGCCCACCACCGCGTCGATCAATATCGGACTGTACGACGCGACGTCCGCCGCGGTGAACACCCGCTCCGACTGCAGCGCGTTGAGCACGTCGAGCACCTGGCCCTGCTCGAAGTCGGTGAACACGAGGTCGATCGGCGCGTCGTCCGCCACGTTCGGGGGGCTCGAGCCGAAGAAGTCCGGGGTGTCGAAGTGGGGCAGGGCGAGGTGGGGAGTGTCGTCGCCGACGCCCGGGCACGACTGGGGGGGCATGGGGTGTCAGCATCGGGAGGGGGAAAAGACGGGGCAAGGAGAGACGGAGACGCACGTCGTTGGTGACGTATCCCAAGGTCAGGTTCGCCGCGTCGCGCCTGGCCAGCGTCTCGCGCGCGGCCATGTCCGCCAACCACCTCCGATACCGCGTTTCGACCTCTCCCCTGGCATACGCCTCGCGCTCGCTGTCCCCCGCCCCGCCGCCCCGCTTGCGCAGCTCGCCCTCCTGCGTGAGCGTCGCGAGCGTGCGCTTGGCGACGTCCGCGGTCACGTTCGCGACGTACACGAACGCGTTCGGGTGCGTCGCCACCGTGTACTGGTCGTTCCGGTCGAAGACGCCCTTGTAGATGTCGAAGCGGAGGACGCCCGAGTTGGCGATGATCAGGTTCGGGATCGAGGCGCGGGAGTTGTTCGTGGCGAGCGCGATGGGGAGGGCTTGTTCGCCCATGAGGGAGAGGAGGGAGCCATTCGAGGGGTAAGGGTTCCTGAGCGGCGACGGGTCAGAAACGACGGGAAGGGGTTAAGAGATGGTATGGGTATGGGGACGCACCGGGTGAGGGTGTAGTCTTGAGGCGCCGTGCCGAAGACGGAACTCAGGTCGTAACGCTGAGCGATCTCCTCCAAGCCTTGTGTAATGCCTTGCCCGAACCTTGTGTCAAAGGTCCTGTTGGACTGGGAGGTGTGGTACTGTCGCAGAGTGAGCTGTGGACCCAGAAGACACACGCAGAGGGACGTACCTCGTACGTGACCCGGTTCGGATCGAGGTAACGTCTGGTGAAGGTGATGTTGCCCGTGCTATTTTTCTCGTCCAGATTCGCGCCTAGATTCGCGATAAACACCACGCAAATAGGGAGCAGCGGAGCCCCACTCACTCATCCATCCTACAGCGAGATGTCAACCAACGGTTATGAACGACGCAAAGACGCGGGACCTACCCACGGTCTCCATGTACCGTCCGCTTTCCAACGCCATAGAACGTCCGTCCAGCTGCACACAGTCGCGTATATGCGTGTGCCCACCGAGGATAAGGATGGGCGTTTGGGGATGCACAGCACGAATGGCATTGAAGACCAGCGGCCCTGCATCCACGACTGTGAGCAACAGCCAAGGACACGGAAGCACGCGACGCTACGCACACTTGTCGTTGCTGACCGGCATGTGTCTAGGGTATCGAGCGTACATATCATTCCCTTCAAAAATGGTGCAAGAAGACTCACCCTGTCAAGAGGAAGAAATCCGGTTCCTCTTGTATCGCCTCCGCGAGCTGATGCATGAAAAGAGTCAGTCGGCATACCGGCATGTAGGAGCACGATACAACGCACCCACGCCTCCTTGACCATATCCTCCACCTTCTGCACGGTCGTATTGTCGTCGTTTCCTGTGAAATCGAACAGGACACCCAAGGATGTGACCTTCCGACCTCTGCATCCCCCTATCAGTCATAGCTCATAGCTCGAAGACCACAAGAAACGCGTACTTTGCCGTCGTGAACTTGACATAACGATCTGGCCACGGCCGCGTGAGCATAGAACGACCTGACACGCGGGGGGGAAGGAACGCACTGCCAACGGGAACGCTAACCAAATTCCCGGCCGCGTCCGGTACGGTGATGTTGACGTTCGAGGAGAGGTACCGCCCGTTGAACTTGGGCACCAGGTTGCGATGCACGTCGAGGGTGTCGTTGTAAACGTAGAGTTCGTGGCTAGGAGCGATGCCGAGGGGTCAGAGCTCCGGCAATGCGGCTTACGAAGGGATCCTCACTTTCCGATGGCCAGAAGGTCGTAGGGGAGCTGGGCGAAGTATTGGAGAGCCTGACGAGAACAAGTAGCTTCTGTTCAACAGTCCCAGCCGAAAAGAGAGCGAACGAGACGCACGTCGTGTCCATCCACCCCACCCGCAGGAAACGCGTCCGTCAAGCCCGTCCCTGCGCACATGATATGTCCACTCAGCTTCCCCGATTCTCCAGCCCGAACCAAACCCCGCGAAAGAACGCACCGTCGTGCAGGTCCCCAGAGTCGACCAACAGCAAATCGACGCCCTTTCGCTGCACGATCCGCGGGGCCAACGTCAACAACGAGCCGAACCTCGCGAGCGACTCCGCGCACCTCGGCGATCTCCTTCATATGCGCGACGAACGACGCGAACTCCCCAAGGTCTCCGCTATGTACATACGACCTCCCGTCAGCCGCACCCGAACGACGGCAAAACGGGGGGGAACCGCACCTGTAGTTAGGCTCCGGCTCGGACGCCTTCTGATGCCCAAGCAGCCACCCATGGCTGTCCGTCGTATGGATGATGTTGACGTCTCCCCACTCCAAAGGGCGCGTCGGCACCGGGAGCTGGAACGGCGACGACGCGCGTCGAACGTTCGGGTTGAGATGGGACTGATGCCCGTGGTCGTCGTGATCTTGGTGGCCGTCGGCGCACGCCTCGACCAAGTTGAACGCCGCGCCGGCGAGGAGGGCACAGAGGGCAGCTTTCATGCCTGCGGATCTGGAGGACGGTTGGACCATCGCTGGCGGGGCGCTTCAGACCGAACGGCGGGGGGGATTGGACAGGCGGTGGGCATGAATCAAGCTGGAGATGTCACGAATATATAGTGGATGGGGATCACTGGCCGCGGACAGGCTCCAGTGAATCTGATCCCGAGAATTTGGTTGAGGGACCCGTTGATATCGGGAGCCTGTGACGGCCTCGACAGCCAGTGAAAAGAAAGAAAGAATCATCCCTCAATTCGCAGGTGAGCGTAAATAGCACGGTAAAGGCGCTGGGGTGGGAGACAACCCGTCTCGACATGGGTAGATGCATGTTACAGTGGGAGTAAGGAGTAGGAAGTACGCAAGAGTGACTTGCTCGCGGTTCCTTAGAGCAGGAGTTGCTCCTGATAGTACTCCTAACGAAGATTCGAAAGGCACCAAGGTCCAACCAGTCAGTAGACTTTAGTCTCCTGAGGCAGACGTCGGCGGAGTCAGCCCTCGTACCTCGGTATCCCCTCATCAGACGGTCCAACCACCTCATATATCCCCTCAGAATTATGGACTGCGTAGAGGGTACGGTTGAAACGACGGACCCCGCATCCTCCTGACACTCCCCGAGCCAATATTGGCCACTAACACCCACTGCCCGCCCGCATAGCAGCGACCGTGTCGCCCTCTCACCTCATTCATAACCGACAGAGCATCGCATTAAAAGTGGTCATGTAGACCCCAACATAAG
Organism: Amylostereum areolatum; assembly: GCA_012932865.1. Classification (NCBI taxonomy): domain Eukaryota; kingdom Fungi; phylum Basidiomycota; class Agaricomycetes; order Russulales; family Stereaceae; genus Amylostereum; species Amylostereum areolatum. The sequence continues at coordinate 117,821 of SAXG01000064.1, read as the reverse complement.
CACAATCCGGTATACCCCCTCCCCCCTCCCCCGCCTCAGCCCCGGACACCTCAGTTCCACGCCTCCTGCGCGAACACGCCGAGCGCGGTGTTGAGCATCACGCTGCTGTACGTGCCCACGTCCGCGCTCGTGTACGTCCTGTCCGCCTGGAGCGCGTTCAGCGTCGCGAGCAGCTGGCTCTCGATGAAGTTGACGAAGACGAGGTCGATCGCGGTCGCGTCCGGGACCGCGGGCGGCGTCGACGCGATGAAGTCCGGCGCGGAGAAGAACGGCATCGCCGTGTGCAGCGTGTCGTCGCCGACGCCCGGGCAGGACTGCGTCACGCCGGCCGGGGCCGTCTGGTTAGCAGCGTACGGGACGAGGACGGTGGGAGGAAGGGACCCACGTCGGAGGTGACGTAGCCCACGGTGAGGTTCCCCGCCGCGCGCCGCTCGACGGTCTCCCGCGTCGCCATCTCCTCCAGCCACCGCCGATAGCGCGTGCCGACCTCGCCCCGCGCATACAGCTCCCGCTCCCGCGCCTCGAGCAGCTCCCGGCGCTGGTTCGAGCCGTCGCTGTTCAGCGTCGCGAGCACCTGGGTCGCGACGCCGAGGGGCACGTCCGTGACGTAGTAGAACGCGTCCGCGAACGGGGACGCCGTCAGCTGGTCGTTCTTCGTGAACGCGCCCTTGAACACGTCGAACCGGAGCCCGCCCGAGTTGGTGATGATCAGGTTCGGGATGGTCGCGCGCGTGTTGTTCACGGCGAGAGAGACGGGCAGGGCCTGGGGAGGGTGAACGGTCAACGCGGGGGCGCGGGCGGACGGTGAACGGGGGGATTGTATACCTGCTCCGCGACGAGAGACAGAAGCGAGCCGTTGGACGGGTACGCGTTGCTGTTGACGATGGTCAGATCACGCTCTCGACCGCGCAAGAGTGACGCATACCGAGAAATAGTGTAGTCCTGGGGCGCGGTACCGAACAAGGAGCTCAAGTCGAACCGCTTCGCCAGCTGGTTCAGGCCTTGCGTGATCAGCTTGCCGGGCCAAGTGTCGAAAGTGAAGTTGCTGCGGCCCGTATGGTACTAGACGATTTAAAAGAAGGTCAGATGGAGGGTCGTCGTGGCGGGTGGTGAAGAATGAACCGCACCTCATACGTGACACGGTTGGGATCCAGGTAGCGGCGGCTGAAAGTGAGGTTGCCCGCGCTGTTGTGCTTTTTGTCGAGTTTCACGCCTGCATCGATGATTGACTCGCGCTCGTTGAACACATGGGAATACTCGACTCACTCATCCAGCCTGCGACAAAAGAATGAGAACGGCCCCACGGGAGGGATAGCAGACAGGCGTACCAACAGTCTCCATGTATCGACCGCTCTCCAGGGACATGGAACGGCCATCGAGTTGGGTGCAGTCACGGATATGAGTGTGTCCACCGAAGATGAGGATCGGAGTGGTGGGGTGAACGGCGCGGATAGCGTTGAACACCGCGGGCCCTGAGATACGGATTTTCATCAGCAAAACAAAGTGCAGGAACAAGGATTGAACTTGCAGTTGTCTTTAACGACAGGCATGTGCCTACAACGAACTTGAGTTGCCTTTACCTCTTTCAAACAAGAGCATTTACTCACCCTGCGAGCAAAAAGAGGTCGGGCTCCTCCTTGATAGCCTCGGCAAACTGGAAAACAGCCACAAAAATCGGTCACAAGAAAAAGGAAGATGCAATGGCGCTTACCCATGCCTCCTTGACCATGTCCTCCACCTTTTGTACGGTGGTGTTCTTGTCGTTTCCGGTGAAGTCGAAGAGAACGCCGAGAGATGTGACTTTGCGGCCCCTGCGCATCACAGTCAGCCTACGAGGCGCCAAGTCGAACCACAAGGGGAATTGCGTACATCAGCGTCCTGAACTTCGCAAAGCGTTCTGCAAACGGAACGTGAGCACACCGTGGAGTAAACTACTGTAAAGGAGGGCATACCGCCAACGGGGACGCTGACCAGCTTCCCATGCTTGTCCGGGAGGGTGATGTTGACGTTGGACGAGAGATAGCGGCCCTTCCACTTGGGCGCGAAGTTCTTGTGCACGTCGAGGGTGTTGTTGTACACATACAGCTCGTGACTAGTCATTCAGGCCGTCAGCAGTCCGCCTCCCCGATCATGCTCGAGAAAGCGACCCACTTGCCGATGGCCAGCACATCGTACGGCAATTTTGCGAAGAACTCGTTGGACTGGGAGGGTGTCGCGCGTTAACCATGAAAGGCCCATGAAGGCAGCAAGCAAAAACGCACGTCATGCGCATCCACGCCTCCGGCAGGATATCCGTCTGAAAGACCGGTGCCTAAACCGAATACGTCAACCTTGGAAGCCCGCACGCAGACAGAAGGAGCAGCTCACCGTCGTGCAAGTCGCCCGAATCGACCAACAAGAGATCGACGCCTTTTTTCTGCGCGCATACATCCTCGTCAGAACGTGTCCTCCTCGTCGAAGCGCGAGAACCTGCGCACCCAGGCAATCTCCTTCATGTGCGCCACGAACGACGCGAAATCGCCGAAATCGCCACTGGAGGAGACACGCCTCAGCACACCCTCAGGCTTCCCTTGCACCCCCTGGATGCGCGAAGACAGAACGCACCTGTAGTTGGGCTCGGGCAGCGACGGCTTCTGGTGTCCAAGCAGCCACCCGTGGCTGTCCGTCGTGTGGATGATGTTGACGTCCCCCCACTCGAGCGCACGCGCAGGGGGGGTCAGCGGGCTGCTCGGGGCGGCCCTCTTGCTGTGAACATGAGCTTCGCCCGCCTGCTCTTCGTGCTCGGCGCATCCCGCGACGAGCGCAGCGCCCGCGAGGAGAGAGAAGAGAGCGGTCTTCATTGATGCGCGCGAGGAGGAGTGGGAGGAAAGGAGGATGGAGGGGGGGGGGGGGCGCGCTGGACGACAAACGTGGGGTCGAGGATCGTCCGTGGGTTTTATATAACCACGACAGGTGAGGGATTCGCGCCGTGCGTGCTGATAACAAGAGACCGCTCGCGTGCGCACGCTCAGGGCAGACGCTGATAAGTACGCGATTTACGAAGCGGGACGTTATTGGTGCGTCCGATCGGCGGGGGCGCCATCACCCGCGCGCTGCGATTGGGCCCGTCGGTGTCGCAGAACGTGGCAGACGGTCGCGCCCGACGGCGATGAGAGGGTTGTGTTGGCGAAGTGGGAGAAGAATGCGTGAGAGAACGTGGGCGTCGAAGGAAGCCGGGATCGTCCTCGGACCGCATGGTGCACTCTGGTGCATGCGCCCTGGGGTCTGGTGAATTGCATACGGGCACCGAGGGCGGCCAGGTGCCAGGACCGAGCCAGGACCCAGCAGGGCCCCCCCCTGAGGCCTGAGGCCTGAGGACAGGATCTCAGCTTGATCTCAGCCACACTTCAACACTGGTGCCAAGCCGTGGTTTGGAATTTGGAACTGGTTCTCCTGCCCGCTCCGGAGATTTTCAACCCCCCCCCTTTCGTATTCCATACCTCCTCGCGAAACTCCAAGCTCCAAGCTCCAAGGCTCAACTCCGTTAGTGACAATTTACGCTACTCGAGTCGACTCTCACTATATCGATTATATCACCTCTTCTGCGAACAGCAAACATAGTTTCAGATGCTATCTCATAGTGTCACTGGCAGAAATAGAATTAGTGCGCACGCGCGCGGCGCAGACAAAATTTGCTACGACCAAGTAGCCATGCTCTAGACCATAGCCCGGATCGCCACGATTGTTTGGAAGGTGCAAGCGCGTGCTCAAAATATCGTCGTGGTAGTGATAAACACTGCGTCGGAGATGTCTGAACGATAAATATAGTCCACGCGTCAGCCTGAGCGTCGGGGGAGAAATAGAGAGATAGCATCATACCGATCCCCCGTTCCTTCAAGGCTTTCTTCGTGTTGGCTTCCCGTTCCCCTTCTACGAAGGGCTCGAGCACCAAGTCGTCCGGCACGCTCGCAGGATGGTAAGGCAGGGGGTCCTGCTGGGTCACAATCAAGGCGAGTTCAGTATCCCTGGGTACGGTCATGATCACGATCGGCGTTTCCCTTCTTGTGCCACAGTCCGTCCCGCAGGGAGAAGACCGCGGTCCAACGCCCAGAGGGTGGCAACGTCAAACCAGTGTCCTCCTCCCACCATGCCACGATTCGACCTAAATCCACTTCCCACCCTCCTACTCTTCGAACCCTGTGCTTAGCAGCCTCGTAAGATAGTAGGCTCTCAGGCTCCATAAGATCTTGAGAGGGTATGGCGTATAACTAAACGCGTAACGGGTGAGCTTCTCGGGAATTTCGAGTGGTAACAAACACACTGACCGTATTCTGAGAGATGGGAGAGTTTATATCACTAAGGAAGTATGCTGAGGGCGATGAGTACGTTGGACAGAAGGGGATCGACCTTAGGCCTTAACGCTTAAAGCCTTTTAGTTTTATAAGTACCTGCGTCCGTGGTCACATGATCTGAGCCTTTTCCTTCAAGTTGAACGTTGAACGTTGAACGTTGAACGTACGTTGAACACTGGAGGACTCCCACATTCAAGGAAATTCAAGATCTCAGCTTGATCTCAGTCCACACTTCGACACTGGTGCCAACTTTGGTTTGGAATTTGGAACTGGTTCTCCTGCCTCTGGAGACTTTCACCCCCCCCCTTTCGTATTCCATACATCCTCAGGGCTCTCTGGCAGCCTCTTCTCCCGATACCTCCCAAGAGAACCAAAGCAGGTGCGTTGAATATATTACACCAAAATGAGTCCTTTTTGACTGGTTGCTGTCACCGGTGTCTCCGAATAAAGCCAAAACAACGACTGGTGCCGCACCCGCCAAGATGGTTACGAAAGTGTATACCACTCCTGCTGCTCAAGCTCTCAAGCTACATATGCGTCCTCAAATGCAGCCGACACCGTGCCGCCGTAATCACTGGGACCGTCAACAAGGTTTTCCGTTCTTCCCCGGACAGGCCACCATTCCACCGGTAAATTCTACTATAATTCATGCGCCTCGATAGGTCTCGACGCCCTCATCTCACGGCACCTATCCTCCTGGCCGTGCCTGAGCGTCGGGAGAGAAATACTAAGAAATAGCATCATACCGATATTCAGTTCCTTCAAGGCTTTCTTCGTGTCGGCTTCCCGTTCCCCTTCTATGTAGGGCTCGAGCACCAAGTCGTCCGGCACGTCCGCAGGATGGTAAGGCAGGGGTTCCGGCTGGGTCACGATCAAGGCGCGTTCAGGCTTCCCGGTCACAGAAGCAATCGCAATCGGTGTTTCCTCATGGCACCCCACATCGTCCCTCAGGCCTCAGGTCTTGGACCGCGTTCCAACGTTGGTTTTGTTCCAACGTAACACCAGTGTCCTCCTCCCACCGTGCCACGATTGGGCTTATGTCCACTTCCCATCCTCCAACTCTTCGAAATCTGTGCTTGGCAGTGTCGTACGGTGGCATGAGATCTTGATTGAAGAGTACGGCGAAACGGGCGAGCTTCTCGTGGGTTTCGAGTGGTAACAAACGCACTGACCGTATTCTGAGTGTCAGTGAGAGCTGGCAGAGTTCAGATCACTCGGGAAATATGACGTATGATGAGGGCGATGAGTACATGATATGTCAACGTGTGAGTCGGATGACCGTGACCTGACCACTGACCAGTTTTCAAGTTTCACTTCAAGTTCCGTCACTTCCATGATAATCGTTTCAAGCTTCCAAGAACTTGTTGCCCAAAGTTTCAGTGTTCATGGGATCATGAGATGGCTCGATGGCATACGGTGCATAAGAGGTACATAGATCATACAGCATAGGGGGCGGCATAGGGGACGGAAGTATAGGATAACGTATAATGAAGTATACCGCGACGAAGTAGAGTAGTGAATAACATACGCATAAGTGTACGAGAAAGCAGAGAGCGAAGCGCGCGACGTGGATAGACACAAGCACAGGGGAAAGCGTGGTGGAATGAGGTCACATACTGGGGACGCGGGAAGACGCGACGGAAACCGAGCGCTTCGAAAGCAGGAAGAGCGCGTGCGCGCCGAAGGCGAGGAGCTGGACGAGCATGAATGCAGCGTACAGCGCGTCGGGAACGAAGGACGCGATCCAGTACATGACCGAGAGCACGAAGAGGTAGTTGAAGTACCACCCGGGGTCCAAATAAAACGCAGTCGACCATCCAGCGGAGCTCGCGACGCCAGCCCGCCACGGGCTTCGATATCGCCCTGTACTGCTCCGCGGTCAAGTTGACTGTCAATTTTGAGGCAAGTCAGTGGTGCGTGGGAGGACGAGGCAGACAAGAACGAACTGATGATGCTCAGGTTGTAGTTGCCATCTGTGAGATTGTACACGGTCAGCGCCGACCAGACATCGTTTCGCGCGGGCGTGTGCATCGCGCCGTTCTTGCGATAGGTGGGCTGCAAGCGTCGTCAGACTAGGAGTCTTTCGGAGGAAGCGAACGGGGAACGCGCCATGATCCAGTCGACGTCCCAAAGCGCCCGTATCTGGTCCGTCTTGAGGTCGCCATTCGGCTCGAGAGGGAAGTCGGCGCACGCAAGCACACCCTCCGCGGGCTCGATTCCGGAGTACAGCGAAACGCGGACGCAACTTGCAGACCACATCGGAGAGGGAACCCCATTAGCGCGCACTCAGTGGGAAAGAGGGAGAGACACGCACTTGGGCGCGCGAAGGCGCGGTTTCTGGCGCTCCTTCACCGAGCGACGGATGGGCGTGTGGAAGTGGTACATTCGGAGGAGTCGGAAGAGCTCCTCATTCGTACGGTTGTGCTTCTTCGCGTAGTGAAGGAGCTCCCATTGGTCCTCGTCGATCTCCAGAATTTGGTCCCAAAAGGTGGGCTCAGACATCCTGTTGAAAGCGGATGCAAAGGAGGCAAACGAAAGGAGGGTTGAACCGGTAGGTGCACGCTTACGTTCTGGCAGAAGTATCCTGTTCGTATATATACGCGCATCGAGAACAAGCGACGCCTGTTTGCCTTCAGGTTGGATGTCCTTGTATTTTGTTGCTCCCGCAGGACGAAGGGTTTGTGACAAGACAGAGTACAAGGCGAGGCCGGGCGCTTGTCCCCTGATTCCGACATGGCAACATCTTCCAAGTTCTTCAGGTATGGCGAGAACAAGAACAAGGAAACAGAAATGAAGGCCCAAGTCCCAAGACAAACACGAGGAATTGCAGCCAGGGTGAGCGATTTCGGGGGTCTGTCAACAGTCGAAACCAACCAGTTGTAAATTGGTTGTAAAGAAACCCTTCACTCGCCGATTCCCACGGCTTCAATCAAACGGTAAATCCATCCTGGAGTCGGTCAGTTCCTGCGCAACCACCACTCCCCCCTCCCGTCATGAACTCGCTTTACACCCTAGGCGTCCGACAAACAAGTTCTATACAAGCCGACCTCGAACGCCTCCGCGCGGGCGATGCCTCCGCTTCACTACTAGGTCACCCTCTCCCGAGCGCACGCAGGCACCGAGCGCGCTGAGCTGACGATTGTGCGCGTGTTTCACCGTTAGGGCAGATCTCCGCCTCGCTCGCGGGCATGAGCAGGACGATCGACGATTACGACTCGATGGCGCGGAGAGAAATGATCAAGGCGAAGCAAGAGAAGGCCGCCGCGTACGTCCCGTTCTCCTCGTTTCGCGTGTCTGGCCGGACGCAGCGTGAGGCCTGACGGGTCCCGCAGACGTGTGCAGAAGTTCCGCGGCGACTACGCCGAGTTCAAGAAAGAGTTTGAACGAATAAAATCTGAGGTACGTCTCCCCGGTCCTCTTCCCCGTCCACCGGCCTCGCGGTTTACGACGAAACGCAGCACACCGACGCCCAGCGCTCCGCCCTCTTCTCTTCCGCCAGCACCCCCGCCTCCGACACCCGTCGACGCATCGCCTCGACGTCCGAAGCGACCGCGGACAATCCCTTCCAGCCGAACCCGAGCGCACGCCCGGCGTTCATGGCGGCCACGCGGGAGCAGCACGCGCTGCACGAGCACTCCTTCCTGCAATCGACGGACGCGCGCCTGGACGACTTCCTCGCGCAGGGACGGGAGGTCCTCGACAACCTCGTCGACCAGCGCAACATGCTCAAGGGCACCCAGCGTCGGCTCCTCGACGCCGCGAACACGCTCGGACTCAGTCGGGACGTCATCGGCTGGATCGAGCGGAGGAGGTGCGTGTCCCTTTCCTCCCGCGAGTGGCTGCTGTCCTAGGATGCTGATTGGGTACGGTGGCGCAGCACGCAAGACATGTATATCTTTCTCGCCGGCGCGGTGTTCACGTTTTTCTGCTTCTGGCTTATATGGCATTACCTGGGATGAGAGACGGAAGGATAGACGGACGGACGATCGTGACACGGACCCCCTGGAGGGTGTACTTATGTATTATATGATGCCTAATCTCATTTTTATACCCTCATCGACCGCATTGACATCCCCCATCGACGATACATAGTCCAACCCACCGCTACTTAGTATAGCAAAATCGACATCTACTTACCCCCCTTCACCTGTCCGAACCTCCACCACAGCACATACATCACCCACGTCCGCGGCAACCACACCAGCAGCCTCCACAGCCCCGCCGGCGGCCCCCACATCGAGAAAAACGGCGGCCTCGCCCCGCCCAGCGCGCGCGCCACGACCTTGCGCGCGAGCGCGTCCGCGCTGAGCCCGCCCGCCCGACTGGTGCTCTGCATCGCGCGATCGAGGATGTTGTCGAGGAAGCGCGCGTAGAGCGAGGACGGCGCGAGCGCGAAGCCCGCCGTCGAGGACGCCGCGATGTGCGTGCGCACCGCGCCGGGCGCGACGAGCATCACGGACAGCCCGAACGGGGTGCTCTCCATCGCGAGCGTCGCCGTGAGCGAGTGCAGCGCGGCTTTGGACGCGGCGTAGATCCCGGACCACGGGGTCGGGCTACAGCGTCGCGTGTGGGCGTCAGCCGACCGAGTCCAGCACGGGCGGAAGGGGCAGGACAGGACGTACATCTCGCCGACGACGGAGCCGACGTTGACGATGAGCCCCGCCTTGCGCGCGGCCATGTGCGGGAAGACGGCGCGGGTGAGCCTCAGCACGCCAAAGACGTTCGTCTCGAAGATCTCCGCGACCTGCTCCTGCGGCACCTCCACCAGCGGCCCTGCAGAGAACACGCATGCGCCCGCACCGTCAGCACCGCAGCTGTCTCAAGCCCCCCACGGACGAAGGGAGAACGCACCGACGCGGCTCAGGCCCGCGTTGTTCACCAACACGTCGATCCGCCCCTCCGCGCGCACGACCGCCGCGACCGCGGCCTCCACGCTCTCCGCGCGCGTCACGTCCAGCGCGAGACGGTGGATCGGCGCGGAGAGCGCGGCCATCCTCTCGACGGCGCGGGCGCTGGCGTAGACGACGCACCCGCGCGCGGCGAACTGTTCCGCGCTGCCGAGGGACATGGAATGTTGAGAGGGGCGAGGGCAGGATGAGGGAGACCTCGCGAACGTACTCACAGTTGGAAGCCGATCCCGCCCTCTGAGCAGCCCGTGATGAGCACCACCTTCTTCTGCGTCGACATGGTTGCGTTCGTGTTTCGTGGGTCAGTCCTCAGTACTCAGTGCTTGGTTCGTGTGGGTTGGACTGTGCGAGTGCGAGCGCGGGAGACAGAGCTAAACGTTAATGGTCGGTTTCGAAGTTCGAAAAGCATCGCGTGCAGATTGCCGGGTTCGCCGTTCACATGCAAATTGCAAGTCGTCGTGGCCCGTCCTCATTCCAATAATGTGTACCAGACAGCTATAGGTAACGGCGGCGTTCACGATAGTACCCACATGCTAAGCCCATCTGAGTTGCTATTCAGCGCCGATGGGACACGGGTGCAGTCCGGGTGCAATCGCCCACTTGGTATACGTACTTGTCAGCGACAGACATCCCATCACAATCACAATGTACATCCCACATTCGACATCAGCCCCAAAATCGAGAGGGGAGAGAGAGAGAGAAAGTTTGACATCGACATTCGGTGGGGGAGAGGTACGAGAAACACAGTCAGGAGATTTCGCGGTGACGTATTGCGGAGGGTGATATGGGTGGTGGGATAATTGTGCGCGCGTAGGGTAGGGTAGGCAGGTAAGCAGCTGGGACGGAACACGGGAATAGGGATAACGATACAGTACACCCCCGCGCCGCGGACATTTGGGGTGGTGTGAGGGGGGAGGCGGGGCGGGGCGGTTCGTCGTCGTAGTGTATGTAGGGGGGGTCTGGGGGTCGAGGGTCGGAACAAACGGTACGGTACGAGGAAGGAGGAAAAGGGGGTAGTTGGACGGGTGGAGGAAAAGCGAAGGAAAGCAACTACTAGGAGGGGGGGTACTGTCGGGGAAGGGCGGATGCGGCAGAGGATAAAGTTATCTCGAAACCAAATACGAGCACGCGGACATCGAAGCGGAAGAGGGCCGAACGGAAGGGAGGAAAGAGGTCAAAGGAATCGGGCAAGGCGACAACCAACGGCCCAAAGGGGAGGGGAGCGCGGGCGTCGAGGCGCGGACATGAGCGGTCCACGTCCGCCGCCCTCGTCGTTCCATCCACTCGTAAATAATAAACATAGGAAAGAGAAAGAAGAGAAAGAAGAAAGGAAGAAAAGAACACAGTACGGGTTTTTCTGGACGTTTTACAGCTAGACACGACGGGGGGAACAGATGGGTGAGATCCGAGGAGACGCAGCCGGGGTGAGGGGGAGGTCATATACACACAGGAGGGGTATCGTTTGGCCGGATGAGCAAGGAGAGAGTTGGGCAGACAGACGGGGAGGCAGCAGAGATATTAGGAGATAAAGCAAGACAAAGGGAGGGGAGTAACGGAGGGGGGGTAGCGCGTTTGATATTGACAGTCCGCCCTCGCCTCGCGCGCTCAAGCGACCGCGACCGCGGCGGGCGCGGCGTCGTGCCCGTTCAGCGACACCTCGGGCGCGATGTCGATCGGGGTCGTGTCGAGCGCCATCGCCTCGTCGACCTCCTCCTTCGTGAACATCTGCGCGTCCTCGCTCGGCACCGGCCCGGCCGAGACCGGTCCATTCCCGCTCGCCGAGCGCCGGCCGCCGCTCGACCCGCCCGGCGGGCCCGAGCGCGGCGGGTTCGCGCAGCGGTCCTTCCCGTGCGCGATGCGCAGGTTGGCGTAGTCCGGCTTGTTCTTGACGCCGTCGATGGCCTTGATCGCGTTCGAGATGTTGGTGAAGTTCACGAAGGCGCAGTTCTTCTCCTTGAGGAAGTTCACGAGCTCGATGTCGCCGTACTCGCCAAAGTCGCGCTTGAGCTTCTCCTCGCTGAACGCCTCGAAGTCCTCCACGTTCCCGATGTACACGTTCCGCGTCGCGCCCGAGTGCACCGCGAGCGCGAGCGCGGGCGGGAGCGGGCCTGAGTTCTTGCCCCATCCAACCTTCAGTCGGCGGTTGTTGAGCGTGAGGCCCTGGTAAGGACGCCGCCTGGAAGAACATCAACGCCGCGGCGGGGTCGATGAACGTGACGAACTAGAGAAAGTATCAACAAAAAAAAGTGAGACACGGAGACGACAGCGGGAGGGGGGGGGGGATGAATGCGCACAGCGATGTGTTTGTCCTGCATGTACCGCATGCTCTGAAGGACGCCTCCGCGGATGGCGTTGCACAGGTCCTCGGTCGTGGTCTCGGGGTGGATGTTGCCCAGGTACACGGTGCGGTTCAGGCCGGCGGTCGTCGCGGACATCTGCTCGGGGCTGAACGGCGTGAACGGCGAAAAGGGCGAGAACGCGGGGCCGCCCGTGTTCGTGTTGATCGGCGAGAGCGCGGCCGCGGATTGGGCGACGAGCGACTGGGCGGCGGCGGCCTGGGCTTGTTGCGCGGCGGCCTGCTGCGACTTGGGGATGTACGCGCAGCGGTCCTTGCCGTAGTTGACGCGCTTGCCCGCCCAGGCGGGCTCGGTGGGCAGGGTGTTCACGACCTGTCACACGCCAAGTCAGGAAAAAAAGCTCCAGGAAAATGAGGGGAGGTGGGAGCAACGAACCTTGGTAGCCACGGAGATGCTCAGGAAGTGGACGAAACCGATGTTCTTGTCCCTGACGATCTTCACTTGATCAATCAGCCCGAACCGGCTGAGATCATCCCGGAGTTGCTCCTCGGTGATGTTCTCGTCGAGACCGCCGAGGTAGACGTTGCGACTGGCGTTGCTCTGGCTGATGGCGAGCGCGACCTGGCTGGGCACGGGCGAGGGCTTTCCCCAACCGATCTTGAGCTCCTGGCCGTGCAGGGCGAGTTTCTTGATGGTGGCGTCGGCGTGGAATGCGGCGGCCGTGGAGCCGTCGAGGAAGGAGAGGAAAACGCAGGACTTCTCGGGGAGGATGCGGATGGACTCGAGCGGGCCAAAGTGGACGAGGTTGAGGAGCTCGTCGACGGAGGCGGCGGCGGGGAGGTTGCCGACGTAGACGGTGCGACCGGTCGCGTTCTGGGTTGCGCCGAAGACGGCGGACAGGGCCGAGTAGGGGCCTAGGGTCGGGGACGGGATGCTGAGGGTGGGCAGGCGCTGGTTGAGGTTCTAGGTCAAAAATCAGCATTCTCGCACAGCCATTGTGATCTAGAGGGGTCCGGGAAGATTGGGCACGGCCCTGAGGTTGCCCTGGGCGACGTCGTGTCCACGAAGAGGGAGTGGGCGGACGTGCTCGGGGGAACGAAAGGAGCGTGCGAAATCGACTCGAGTCGCTCGAGACACACAATCGCATGAGAGAGGGAAGCAAGACCGACCTGCTGGAAGTTGCCAATCTGGTTTTGGTAGGGGAAGCCCATCATGCCGGGCATGGTCATGCCAAGAAGGCTGTAGCCGCCGAAGCCGTAGTTCGCGTTCTGCTGCTGTTGCTGCTGGAGGTGCTGCTGCTGGGCCATGGCGTTGGCGGTGTTGGGGCTGAGCGGGGGGTTCATCGGCGTGGTCGGGGTGTTGAGGTTGGTGGAGTAGAGAGGGCTGTTGGGGATGACGAGGCTGGGGACGGTGGGAGAAGAGCCGTTGAAGGACTGGGTGGCTTGGGGACCGTAGCCGTAGTTGGCGAACATGTCGCGGGGTTGGTTCGAACCTGCACCGCCTGCCGAGGGCAACTGGCCATTAGGGTAAGAGGTGGGGGACCAGCGGGCCTTTTTGGCACCGGGGCCGCTGTCAGTGTCGATGGGTCGCTGGTGGAGGAGGGGTGAGAGAATGCCACGAAGCAGAGAGTGGACACGAACCTTCATCATTTCGATGTCGAAGCCGTAGGGGGGGTACTGTGGAGAAAAGGCTGTCTGTGTGTCGTCCATGATGGAATATGTGGAGAAAGGAGTGGATGGAGGGGGGAAGACAATGGGGGGGAAAGGAGGAGAAAGAAAAAAGTTAGAGAAGGTAGGGAGCGTGGGGGGGAGGGGGTGTGTGGACAGAGTCGGACGGGGGGGTATACGCCAAAGAGCGATGGGGGTGTGAAAAAAGAACACGCACACAAAAAAGAGAGGAGTGCGGTGTACTTATAGATAAAGAAACAGACTCGACCGGCCAACGAAAAACGAACGGACGACGAAGGAGTTGGAGTGACAGAAACCGTTCCACTCCGCGCCTTTCGAGCCCTTCGCTGGCACTCCCCGCCCAATCACAGCCCCCCATCATTTCTCTCCCAGATAAGCCTCCCCGCCCGGTCCCGTGACCGCCCTTCTCTCCCCCTTCGCTTTCCATGCATGATGCAACCCATTCAACTCCCTCGGGCCTCCAGTAGATCACACTCCTTCTCCCCAGCACATGAACTTCCTTTGCTCGCCCGCTCCAACTCGAACCCTCCACCTTCCGGGGCTATTTCAAAGCTATCGCATCAGGGCGTGAGACGTCGGACGTGTCGAGATGAAAGGGCACACCGTTTCAGTCTGTCGCACTACACTACACTGGTCCACGGACGCGTTCCTTCAGCGCTCTGTCTGCGCTTCGTAGCATCGTGGTCCTGCAGTCCGCAAATAGCCCCTTCTTGATCTGGCACTCAAAGCCCACCACGGTGCAAAACGGATCGTCTCGCAGGGAATGCCCGACTTCACGGCCGTACGGTATGAAGTCCATCTGCAGACTCTAACTTGGCTGCAAATGGCCATGATGATGGAGGCAATCGCACGTCAGTACTTGTCGGCGTCGTATCAAAACAACCGGAACTCCTGTATATACCACCTCAAGGTACTAGTACATATTCGTAAGGACTTAGAAGGCCTGCGATCACATATTAACGTATCTTCGCTCTCCATACACACCTTATTTTGCATGCTTTTGCGTTGGTCTCCCTGTGGGCAATGGATACCTGAATGAGAATGTGGTGTTCACGGGCTTTGCGCCGCGGGCAATTCGCGGTGAAGTGGGAGGCGCGCCCGAGTTGCCTGTTTCGGAAGGTCCATTACAGACACCTCACCTCCACGTCCGCACCGACCCCCGTGGGCCCGACGCTCTCATCATCCACTGTAGTGAGTGTTCTCCGGGCTCAGGTGAACATGGGAATGTCCGATGAACGCTCGTCTGCCTTTTCAGGCGGAAAATGACCATGAACCTCTCGCTCTACGCCGTCAACGCGTTCGTCATCCTCGACACGGACGGGCACCGCGTCATGGCCAAGTACTACACCCCCAAAGGGCAGACCTACCTCGGCGGGAAGGAGCCAAACAAGGCGCTGCCGTCGTTGAAAGAGCAGCGGGCGTTCGAGAAGGGCTTGTTCCAAAAGACGAAGAAGGCGGGAGGTCCGTCTGCTCTCATCCACTGTCCATACCGATCGTTTTGACCATACGCGCGGTTGTTCCATAGGCGATATCATCCTCTACGACGGGCATCTAGCCGTGTACAAACACTCTCTCGACCTCATCTTCTACCTCCTCGGCAGCCCGTCCGAGAACGAGCTCATGCTGCACTCGGCGCTCGCCGCCTTTTCCGACGCCATCCACATGCTGCTACGAAACCAGGTAGAGAAGCGCGCGGTGCTGGAGAACTTGGACCTCGTGGTGCTGTGTTTGGACGAAACGATCGACGACGGGTGCGTGTTCATCTCCTTCTCCATGAGTATTGCCCAGCCCTGTTCGATCATCGACGAGCTATGCACCCTCTGGCTGTCTGAGACATCTCGATGGGTGAATCATTGGCTGGACATTCCGGTTCGAATGCACATCGCTGCCAGCATGGCAGCATATCATCGGGTGATACCAGAGTGGACGGGAAAGGCGTGAAATCATAGGCTTTTCCGCCAGTTGTACCACCCTTGTTTCCTGGGAGAGCTCTGGCCCGTTTCCAGCATGAATGTTGACATTTTGCTACGAGAAAATCCCTGCCATGCTCGCAGTGGATGCTCCCTCTCCCTATATTCTCCCCTACATTCTCCCGCGCGCCCCGCTAACACGCCTCGTTTCTCCCAGGATCATCGTGGAAACAGATTCGACGACCATCGCCTCGCGCGTCAGTCGACCAAAAGCCGACTCGTCAGAGATCGTGATCAACGAACAGACGATCATGAACGCCTACCAGACGATGAAGGAAAAGATGCAGCAGCGCATCGGCCAGCTGTGACGGCGTCCGTGTATCTACCCTGCATTTTCTTTTATGTATGAACCTCCTGTAATTCCCGCCCCCTGTCTCGTCCTTCTCACGAACGAATGTCCCGAACGAGTGTGTTGCGATGCTGGCCTGTGCGATCACACAGACGCCGACGGGGCGCACGGGAGTCGATTTCAGCTCTTTCGTGGGCTTCGTTGAGTCAGCCCCGCGTCCAACATGTCGCTGCGGCAGCGTCGAACGGCGTCGGCGAGCATCTCGCAGAGCATGCAAAGCAGCGTGCAGAGCTGGTACATGCCCAAGACGTCCTCGCTCGGCAAATCCCGGCAGTCTCAAACACGGCGCTCGAGCGCGACCACGCCGCTCTTTCGAACCCCCACCTTCACCATGACCGCACGACGCCAGGCGTCCTCCACCTCGCTCTCCAAGTTCGCCCGCGCGAGCTCCCCCGACCCCGCCGTCCGATCCTCCGACTACTGCAACGCTTTCTGGGGCCTCGGCGATGGAGGGAGTCGACGTTTTGTTCGCCCGCATGAGGGGCGCGGCGCGGACGATGGAGGAGCTTCGCAATTTCTGGAAGGAGAGGTGCGTGGCGGGTCCCGGTCCCAGCGCCGTCGCCGACGCTGACCACGTCGGCCCCGTTTAGGTCGCTGATCGAGGAAGACTACGCGAAACGGATGGCCAAGCTGGCGAAGACGCCTGTGGGCCGTGATGAGATAGGGTCCGTCGCCGCCTCGCCGCCCCCTGCCTCGCCCCCCAACTGACCTGCCACCAGCGAATTCCGCAACTCGCTCGACAGCCTTCGCCAGGAGACCGAGAAGCAGTCCGGCTTCCACCTCCAGCTCTCCCAGCAGATCCGCAACGATCTCGAAGGCCCCGCGAGCGCCTTCGTCGCCCGGCAGGCGCACCACCTGCAAGGTCTACCAAACCGCGATCGAGAAGCAGTTCAAAAACAAGCAGGCGCAGGAGGCCCACGTCAACAAGGCCCGCGAAAAGTACGAGGCCGATTGCCTCCGCATCAACTCGTACACCGCCCAGAGCTCCCTCGTGCAGGGCAAGGACCTCGAACGCATCACGCTCAAGCTCGAGCGCGCGCAGCAGACCGTCCAGGCCAACGAGCGCGACTTTGCCAACTTTGCCCGCGCGCTCCAGGACAGTGTCGCCAAGTGGGAGCAGGACTGGAAAGGCCTTCTGCGACAGCTGCCAGGACCTCGAGGACGATCGGATGGAGTTCACCAAGGACAACGTCTGGGCGTACGCCAACGCCGTCTCCATCGTCTGCGTCTCCGACGACGAGGTCAGTGATCCCCTCTCCGCGCCACCCCTCCCCCATCTGATCGCGCCCCTCCCCGTCCCAGTCCTGCGAGCGCCTCCGCCTCGCCCTCGAGCAGTTCGAGCCCGAAAAGGACGAGGAGAACTTTGTGTACAACTACGGCACGGGCAACCTCATCCCCGACCCGCCCCAGTTCATCAGCTACTCCTCCGCCGACGGCGGGCCCCTCCCCTCCGCCAACGCCAAGGCAACCACGCGCCCCGCTCAATTCACGCGCATATCTCAACGCGCCACCCGCCTTCCCTCCGCTTCCGCGGCGCCCCAGCAGCAGGACGACGAACCGGTCGTGAACACCGCAGGCGTCGGCGCCGGGGGCCGCAACTCCATGGGCGACGCCCCGCGCTCGCAGAGCCGCGCGAGCGCGCGCGTCCCGGTCTCCCCCTCGAACGCGAACGGCGCGGCGCCCGCGAGCGGCCGACCCGGCACCGCGGGCGGGGCGCCGATGGCGGACGCGACGACGCACAAGACGATGCTCGTCGTCGGCGGCAACCCGTACGAGGTCGACGTCAACAAGAACCCGCAACAGCAGCAACAGCAGCCGCATCACCAGGGCGGCGGTCGTGGACCGCCCGGCGCGGCGCCCTCGGTTGGCGACGAGACGGACCCGATGATGCGCGTGTTGACCACGTTGAGGAACGAGGCGGGCGCAGGCGTCGGGCGCAGCGGCACGCGGAAGAACACGCTGGATGGCGGTGCGGTCCCCGCCGGCTCGTCGTCCACGTCCCCGCCCAGGAACCTCGGTCCGCCTCCGCCCAACCCGAACGACCGCAATCGGGATTACCGCAACTCAGCCGAGCTCGTCGTAGGCGCGTACCCGCTCCAGGCCCCTTCCTCGCGGCCGTCCTCGCCAAGCGGCCAGCCCACGGCCGCGTTCATGCGTCCGCCGCCGCCCGCCGCGGCGCCCGTCGTGGACAACGTTTTGGGCACGTACCAGCAGAGCTTCCCCGGAGAGGTAGAGCAACGTCGGAGCCGGTCGAACAGCCGACGGGGCAGCTTCAACGGACAACAGAACCTCGACCGTCCTGTCAGTCGCGAAGGCCACGCGGGCATCGGCGCCAACGGACGCAGCCCGAGCCCGTCCCTCCGCCATCCCGTCCGACAGCCGTCGTTGGGCCCGCCCTCGCGCAGCGCGAGCCCCGCCATGTCCGGCAGGGGCAGCTTGGATTATCGATCGAGCGGGCGCTCGCCCAACCCGCCGCCGAACAGCGTCGGCATCCAGCTCGATCCGAACGGGAACGTCGCCATGGACTCGATGGCGGAGGCGTACCAGCAACACCAGCAACGCCCGTCCCTCGGCCAGGCGCAGCAGCCGCCCCCGTCCCAGTACCAGCCGCCCCAGCTCCAGGCCCCGCCTGGTCAGGTCATCCAGCGCAGGCCGAGCGTCAGCAACGGGTACCCGCCGCAGAACCAGTACGGCGCACCGCAGCAGTCCCCGACGCGCTCGTACGGATTCCAGCCGACGCAGGGCCAGCAGCAACAGCAGCAGCAGCAGCAGCAGCAGCAGCAGCAGCAGCAGCAGCAGCAGCAGCAGCCACCGCAGCCTGCGTACGTGCCGCAGGGGTACGGCGCACCGTCCGGACACCCGTACGCGAACGCTGGTGCGCAGTACGCCCAACCGCAGCCCCCGCCGCAGGTCGGGTACGGGCAGCAGCCTAATGGTGCGGGGCGGCCTGGGGGAGGTCCCGGGGGGGCACATCGAGGTCCGTCGGCGTCGGGAGACTTATTATCAGGGTCCGCCGCCTCAGCATCAGGGATATCCGTCGCAGCCTCAGCAGGGCGGGTACGGTGGGTACAGAGGCGGGGTCAGTCCTGGGCCTGCGAATCGGTCGCCGTCGCCTCAGCCGTTGGCGCTGACCCAGCCGCCGCAGCAGCACCCGCAGGTCGTGCCGCCGACGCGGCAGTACACGGAGGACGGGCGGGGCGTGCTTTTCTACGGTCAGTTCTCCTCTTTGTCGCGCGGTGGAGGGAGATCGCTGATGCGTCTTCGTTGCGGGCGCAGTGAAAGCGTTGTATGATTATTCGGCGACGATCCCGGAGGAGTTTGATTTCCAGGCGGGGGACATCATCGCGGTCACGGCGACGCCGGAGGACGGGTGGTGGAGCGGTGAGTTGCTGGACGAGGCGAGGAGGATACCTGGGCGACACATCTTCCCGAGCAATTTTGTGCACCTCTTCTAGTCTTCTTTTGCACCACCCTCTCTCCCGCCCATCTGTCCGTCCGTCTCTCACCCTCCATCCATCCGCCCCCCTCCCGCACATGTTTTTTTTTTGCTTAGTATTTATCTGCTTCCGTTGCTTCTTGCCTCCGTATGCTGTTGCCTCCGTCTCGTCTGTTGTGAAATCTGTCTATGTCTATGTGCGTCTAGGATACGAGTTGGGTGCCGGGCTTCGTTGTTTTTCGCGCCTGTTGTACCACGGACACACGCCCCCCGTTCCATCCCATCTCGACTGCGTATATACGTACGTGCCGTCATACACCTCATATACTCCCTCTTGCGTATCGGCCGTGCGATGTCCTGTATAAATCTCTTCATCATAATATTACACGTCATCTACCTCCTGCTGCTCTCTGTCTACCTCCCATTGGACGCCATCGTGCTCGCCGGGCATCTTCGGCTGTCGGACTCGGAGACTCAGACTATGATCAACCGTAAGTTAACCTGCCTACTTGTTTCCGGTACGTCCACGTTCAATCCTCTTCGGTTCGAGACAAGACTATCAAGTATTCTCCGTTCGCCCAATAGCCTTCGGTTTTCTCTAGCTCACTTGACCTCTAGTCGTACAGATATCCTCATTGAGGACGGACGTCGCGTGATTAATCCCGCGGTCTGGCACGCATCCTGTCAAGGTCTCATGCCATTCAGCTATCTCAAGCACGCGCTTCGAAGAGTGGGAGGGTGGGAAGTGGAGATAGGCCCCATCGTGGCGTGGTGGGAGGAGGACACTGGCCTTACGTTGATACAATCTCAGCGTTGGAGCGCGCGCGGTCTTAGACCTGAGGGACGAAGTGGGGTGCCACGACGAAACACCGATTGCGATCGTTTCCGTACCCGGGAATCCTGAACTCGCCTTAATCGTAACCCAGCAGACCCCCCTGGCCCTACCATCCCTGGGGACGTGCCGGCCGACTTGGTGCTCGAGCCGAAGCAAGCCTTGAACGAACGGGGATCGGTATGGGGCTATTTCTCTAGTATTTCTCCTCCGGCATTCAGGCTGACGCACGGACGGTATCTGTCGTCCAGATATTTCCAGCGCGGTGTTTTTTACTACCACGGCGGTCTGGTGAGCTCACGCTTCCAAATCCAATTGTCAGTTCCAAATAACTGTGGTGGTCCTGGACGTTGGAGGTTGGACATGGGCCCTGGTCCACGTTCCAGATGGCTCGTGGTCGTAGAGCGTTGTAAACTTGTAATTTGTCGTTGAAACTTGAAGCTTGAAGCTTGAAAACTTGAAGACTTGAAGCTTGAAGACTTGAAGTTGAAAACTGAAGTTGAAGGCTTGAAGCTTAAGTTACTTTTAGTGTTCAACAAATACAAGTAAATATCTCGAGAGACCGTATTATAATTGATACGAAAAACTACGAATATGAAGAGGAGGATATTTATTCATGTCCATATTTAATCGTATTTACTTTGTATTTACTCCCATTTTTTCTGTCTCCGAGTCACTCAAAATCTGATATTTCTGGATGTGCAATTGATGAAATGACAGGATGGGACTAGATAGCACCACTTCAGATATGCTACATGTATACAAGGTCTCACTACCGCTTCCCCAAGCTCATCGACATGCTTCGGAAAATGCCGAGATGACTTGGAGGTGTCATCTAGAGCGTACTTTCGCTGTGAGTCTGTGAAAGCTTAAAATTAACGATCACGAGATAGCAAGGTCATACCAGGGTCGAACCTGGGTTCCGGAAAATTCATCGACGTACGAAAGCAGCATTCAAAATCCCGAGTGATAAACCACTACCACTATATGACCATAGCTAAGTGGCAGTCTGTGGCTGAGTTATGGTCCTGGAAGGGTGAGGGTGAATCATGTACATTCGATGCATACTACTTCACACGATGAAAGGAGATGGAAGAGAAACTATTTTGTGAGGGAACACAAACCAAACAGGCCTCACTAAGGCAATCCGCCGAGGCTTCCCGTATGCTCGGCGCAGACGAAGGTCACGCATCTCGATGGATAACCACTACACTGTATAAGTGCGTTCTGCCAGAACTTGAATGGTTTCACAATAAGATCTTGAATTGCGTAGGTGGCAAGGAAACGGCGACCTACACGGCCCAGTCTGTCATGTCAGATCTGCATGGTGGGAGAAAAGCAAGCATATAACTTACTACAGTAATAGAGGAAGCGCTGAACGGTGAACATTTACAAGTCACAACGAATCCGCGCTGAGAATCTAAGATGCGGCCAACTCAATTGTAAGTATACCCGGGGCACAGACAGAAGCCTAAAACAGCTTGCCTGTAACCTTCTAACAGCCAAACCAAAGAGTTGAACTTGAGACGGCATCGCGCTAGTGTTCCACGCCCTTGGGATGCATGATTTGCAGGCCGATCGATCCGTGCCCCTGATTTTCTGAGATTGTCAGGGGCTCTAGCTAATGCAGTCTTTTCCGTCATGACCGCATTCAAGCTCGTCTTTTTCTGCCCGAGGGCAGATACCCGTACCGTCCTCGACGCCCTCTTTGCCACGCTCCCGCAGGCTCTCGGGCGCATAGGGAATTACCACCACTGCGCGTTCATCACCGAGGGCACAGGTCAGTTTACCTTCCCGTCTCGGCCGTCCCTCGCTGAACCATCAACTTAGGTCAATTCATACCGGGAGAGGGCGCCAATCCTGTGGTAGGCGCTGTGGGGGCTCTGGAGTTGGTCAATGAACATAGGGTCGAGATCCGTGTGCAGGACAGGAGTGAGGAAAGGGCGGAGCTGAGGAAAGTCGTCGAGGAGCTGAAAAAGGTGCGTCGGGTCCGCCTTGGACGTGTGGTCCTATTCCTTGACGATCCTATCCTGTAGGTTCACCCGTACGAGGAAGTTGCGTACGATATCTATCGGCTGGAGGACCTATGACCATCTGAAGATAGGGGTGTAAAATGGCTGCGAAACGTTGTCGCGAACGCGCCGCGGCAGGGTATTTTAATCCCAGCTGGCGGCCAGAGGTAGTGTACATGCATTGCTAGATGCTGGATAACGTATGCGGGATCGGGCGGGCTCACCCAAGACGATCCGAGTTGTCTTGCGCGAAGATCGAGCGGGCTGGATCCGTCTTCGCGCGCTCGTCTTTCAGCAATCTACCGGCGCAGAGCAAGGTGTGAGCCAACCCGATGGGGAAAAAACGGTAGAGTGAGGACGCACCGGGCATCTATCCTCGCGTCCTCGCCCTCCACGCCAATCACTGCTTGCGGGGTCTTTGCGTCGAGAACCTGAACGTGGCAGCATCGTCAGAGAGCCACACATCGCCCAGAGACGCGCACAAACACGACTCACGTAGTGATTATCGCAGTGCGGACAGTACTCGTCGCTCTCCTCGTATGTTGTCATGTCCTTCCTAAACGCCTTCTTGCACTTTTTGCACATGAAGATCATCTCCAGAGTCTTCGTGAGCGCGTGGTCCTGCGTCTCGGCGTGGCATTCGGGGCAGTCGAACCATTGTTTGCAGCAGGGCGCGCGGATGGACACCTGGGCGTTGAGGATGTGCTTGCTTTCCGGGAAATGACGTGCGTTGGGGAGAAAGGGAAACCGTGAGTCGCGAACGTGAGATCAAGGACAACTGTTGGGGCCGTTGTGAACGTACCACATCGCGAGGGAAGTTGGGGATGGGAATGGGGATAGCAAGGGGATGGGGTGATTCAAGGGTGATTTGAAGTGTGGGCGTCTGGAAGACAGCTGAGCCACGACCGAGTCGAGAACAGGTCAGAAATCGCACCTATTTGGCCCACGATGGTCCGATATCGGACGAAGAGTTCAATTTCCCGTGGGAGACGGCCATTTTTGGACCAGATATGACGTCCAAATTGACGACACTTCGGGGCCTCCACATCGACTGCCCCATGAATAACACCGGTCGAGCCCACCATGATGTTTCGTCTCTTTTCCCCGACCTCTTCTGTCCGTCCTGCAGAAAGACACGGCCGACGGCCCTGTGGACGCGAGGTGAGTACATTTCCATGCTTTCAGTGTCGCAGATGCCGACGCAAACGCTGCACAGACACTTGAGACTCACCAGAGCGAACCACAATGGTGTCTCTCAACACGTTCTTCCCGGAGCTGTTGTACATGGTTTTAGACGAGATTCAAGCCCGCGACGATCTGCTCTCTCTTGCTTCGACATGTTCTGCATTCAAGGCCCTCATCGTCCCCAACCGCCTCGAATACCACACCATCTCCACCTCGGTTTATCACCCGGCCCTCTGGAACCATCTTATCTCTCGTCCCGATCTGGCGCGCAACATACGGGAACTCGTTCTGTGTGACGATTACACCTCCGAGTCGACGAACGCTCCCAGATGGCGCCTCCCCGGCGTTCTGGGCCGCCCAGGCAGCCCTTCGACGTCTGGCAAGATCGGCGATGTGAACAGAAAAGAGCTCGCCGCCGCCCTCCGACTCATGGCCCTCGTTTCGAAGGTGGACATTCGATTGACTCGTGGCGTGGAAACCTCCGGTCAAGACAATGTAGCGCTCGTCATCTCCAACCTGCCCTCCCTCGTTGATCTCAAGTTGGTTGTGTCGGATTTAGCTATCCTCAACAACGCCGGTGGGGGTACTTTCGTCAGTCGAGACCCGGCACACCCGGTACGTAGCCGTCTCGATACATGGATTCTGTTGCTTACGCGGTTCTGCAGCTTTGGAAGCTATCCCACCTTCGTTCCATAAATCTCGATTTCAATGTATGGGATGACGATTTATGGCCCCCCTTTCTTGCGGTGCTGCTCCGCTCGTCCGACATAGAAGTGCGTTTCATTACCTCCATGTATAGAACGTCCTGGCTCATGTACCGTTTGCTAGGAACTCCACGTTCCCCAATTTGTCACTTGCAACTTTTCCGCCTTTGCCGCCTTCAGAAAGTGTCGCTTCCCCTCCCTCAAGCGCCTCTACATATCCCCTTCGATATACCCCTCATTTGATGAAGACGTCTTCCTGTTCCTCAAGGCTCATCCGGGGATCGAGATTCTGTCATGGTCGGCTTACGGCGCTTGTTATACCGTCCCCTGTGCTATCCTTCCCTCCCTCAAACGCCTCCTCAACTGTAACCCAGCCACAGTTTCTGGGCTTATCCACAACAACCCGGATGCCAGCGTTCCCCTCGAGAGCATCGAGGACTTGGACCTAGACCCCGTCATCCTCCCGGCCTTCGACAGGATCAATCCCGCGACATTCCGCCGTCTCTCCATGCAATTTCTCGACAGCTTCGCCACGCTCAGGATGCTCTCCGTGCGCTTCCCCGCTCTAGTCGAGATAGAGCTCCCGCGGCGCGGACCGTGGGACGACAATCGCCGTGTCTTCATGCAGCTGAAGAAGGCGCTGCTGAGGCCGTGGTTCAATGATCTAGCGATGCCGCATATCGACGATGTTCTGGTGCTGTTTCCGCGGGCGGAGGTGGTAAAGGGGGTTAGATGTACGGGGCTGTCGTACGGGCAGAATCGGGAGCATCCGAAGGTGGTGCAGGTGCTCACGGCGCTCAAGGCGCGGTATCCCAGGCTCAGACGGGTCAACACCTGGCGTCTTTGTTGACATCTCTTCTAGACTACATACGACTACGTTCTTTATGACAAATCTACGCTGGTGGTGGCGTACTCGTACTGAGACGCTTTTCAGTTACACGTTGATCACACCGTGACCAACCTAGGATGGTTCTACTACACCACCAGCAGTTGCCTCAGCATGACTCTATGCGGGGCCATTCGGATGAGTCTGATGGCGTGACCAAGGGTTCACGCTAGCATCGTGTCAGCTTCAATCCAACCCCCTCAATCTCGGCGCCATTCCGATTATCCGTTGCGAGAAAGTCGGCTTCGCGCCCAAGTCAGCGTGAGTACAGGTTGTCCTCTCAGTTTCAATCCCCACAGAGTCCTCGATGGACGGCGACGAGCGCGGGTTATGTAAGCAGTATTCATTTTCGTCGTCGCGCCAAGTCATCCTCGACTCCTTGTTTCCTCTCACCACGTCCTTCTCTTCTCCCCGTCCTTCACCTGGCCATAACCCCTCATCTGTAATGGGCGACTCCGACGTACCGAGATTTGGACGGCGCGTCAGGGTTTCCGTGGATGTACGAAGGGTTGGGTATGGACTCTCCCTTCGACACTCTCATGTGGGCATCATCCAGAGTCTGGACCATGGTGCGTGTTCTATTCACTTACCGCCCACCTGCCCTCGCGACAGCATTCAGGATTTGCACATGCTCCGGCGCCCCTCTTGTTGTCGCTGGCAGTCGTCCTCACCTTCGCTCGCGGCCTTGAACTTTACTCCTGGTCTTGAACTTTGCTCGTGGTCTTGAACTTTACTCTCGGTCTCTCGATTTTTGCTTGCGGTCTTGGTCCTCGCTCGCGATCTTGGTCCCGCTCGCGCTCCTCTCTGGTCCTGGCTCTCTGTCCCCTGGCTCACTGGGTTCCCTGGTCTTATCTCGGTCTCCGTCTGGTCCACCTGCTTTGTTGGCATCCCAGGTAACCCTCTCTCACCTGTCATCCCTCTCCATATATCCCGTAGCAGCCCCCATATACTCTGTAGTTATCAAATGAAAATATCATGATTTTCTTCCTTCTACATCAGGATAAGATCGCAATAAGCACGATTTAAGCCAGCAACCCGCCGAGCGATTCTTGATGAGCTTAGTAAGATTATTGGATTGAATCCAAAGAACCTCAGCTTCGGGCCCAAGGGAATTCGTTGAGCGTGATATCCGCTTGACATTTTTGGATTCCATCCATCGGCACACCAACTTCAAACTCAGGGGCGTGATATCGGAATGAAGCTGAGGGATCGCCTGGTGGTGTACACTTCCAGTTCCTTAGGCTCTCGATTAGTTTTCTCTCTCTTGGAAATATCGTATACGTGCGCCGGCGACATGAACACTCTCCTGGAGATAATACCGGTCTGACTGTATGCTGCACTGCATTCAAGAGTCCGAGTTTTCAGGAGTTTTCGCCACCGTCTTCGGATAAGTCCGAAACGCGCGCCGGTGTACTATGACCCTTGCCACCAGCGACCACTACCACCACCATTCAGCCAAGCCGTTCAGCTTTCCTCACGTTCGCGACAGCGCGTCCCGCACAAGAGTGCATATCGTATCACAAATTTACAATGCGCATTCAAGTCAACCACGGCTCCAGTTACCGTAAGCCTCCCATCATTCTCTGCTACTCAGCACGCTTTGTCCAGCCTTGTTCCTGCTCGAGCGCTGACCGTCCTTGATCTCTTTCAGAACCAAATCCTGTGTTTACACGGGGCGAAAAAAGGGTGTTATGTACGCTTTAGACGTGCATGCCACAAACGGATGCATCCCAGACGATGAACATGTATAAATGCCACGGCTGCCCTCGCTAGATTCGCCACCCCTCCCTCCCGCCTGTTAAACGCAACCTCCCGCATACCGCCCTCGCCACCCCAACCCTCACGAAATGCCCAAGCGCGCTGCGACACCCCCGCCGTCCGAGGACGAGCCGAAGTACCTCGCTATCGTGCATCCGTACCCGGCCCACGCGAACATGGCAATCCGGGGCGATCAGCTCGAGTTCGTGTTCTGGCTCGCGGCTTGCGCTGGACAAGATCCGCTTCACGCGCTCTTCCACAAACCATCCGTACGTTCTTCTTGCTTTGAGCCTGTTTCTGTGGTCGGCGGGTGTGTGGCGGGCATCGGTGTGTTGTCGTTGGAATAGACAGATGTTTGGTGGATGGTCAATTCGCGGCTTTTGGGTGTGGCAGTGCGGTGGTCCTGTGGATGCAAACGAATGTAGCGTGGATTTGGCCGAACCTGCGAAGACCGAATCGCACCCTACCTGTGTCTTTTTTGCTCGTCCGTACCCCATTTCGACTCGATCTGACCTTCTTTCAGGCCCACGGAATGGTTCTTATAGAGGTTGACCGCGACTTCGAGGGCTTCGACCGCCTGCTCGGTGCACACGCTTGGTCTTCCTTCCTCAAACACCCTTCCGCCGAAGAATCTGGGATGACGTCCAAGATATTCTTCTCGACCTACAGGAGCGGACGCGAGGTGCAGAAGCACGGTACGTGCTTGTTTATATCCTTGCAGAGTGATATGCTAAGTCCAGCGTGTACGACCAGGATGGAAGCGCGTGGACATTCGGAACGAGTGGTTCCGGCGGGAACCTCCCGAGAACCTGTGAGCGTTCTCGTGTGCGCTGGATTATTGAGGTGTAGCTAACTCGCCCCTTAGAGTGGACATGGAACATTATCCACGTTCGACTTACTGTGATGTCCCGCGGGAGGGTAGGACCACCTATCCACTCTGTTGCCCGCTCCCTGTCAGATGGTTTCCGCCGCCATCGAAGCCCGCCGTCCCTCCAGGTACGGTTTCCCCTTTGTCTTTGTAACTTTTATGATAATCGCTTCCTGCAGTGGGCTCCGCTCAATGGCACGCTACCAAAGCCGGCATTCCCCCTCCTCAAGCTCTCGGTACGCAATATCCATACGCATCGTTGATCGCCTACTTATACATATGTTGACCTTAGTGGGCTCTCCTCGGCGGCGTGAAGCCAGGTCTGCCGGCGCGTTTCCTGCTTTAGCGGCCCATTCTCAAGGACCGAAGAGCAAGGGCTCGCAGGCTCCTACTAAATCGATCAATGTTCCCCGTCCAGCCCTCGCACCCGGGAATCCTTGTAAGCACTTGTCCCTTTATTGTGTCCGAAACACAGTCAGTCGCCAACGCTTGCTTCTAGGGAACCGTGGCGCCCCGTGCATGAAACCTCCTACTCCTGCCCTGAGCACGACCTCCAGCCGAAGCTACAGCAGCGCCTCTGAAAGTCCCATTTACATCAGCGGCCCTTCCAGCCTGGTCCACGCTCCTATCGCTGTCCATTCTGGACAAAAGATCGCCTGGGGTCACGACAAGGCTGACGCCGAGACGCTTGCTCCTGCATTCGTGAAGAGGTGGGCCGATGAAGTTGAGGACGATCTGGACTCCCGCGCTGAAAGCCGCGCCTCGAACGCAGCCGTGATGAGCACGGCGCAGGCGTTGGCGGACCTTTCCTTCGGGTCCGAAGAGGACGACTGCGGGCTCCCGAATGTCAAGAACATGGCTGCGAAAACGGACCATAACCTTTGCGCGGATCCCTCTGCTGACGACGTCCCGGTGCAGAACCTGTGGAGCGACTATTCGGAGGAGGACCCCGTCGGACCAGCCAAGATACTATGCCGGGTGCACGGGGTCGTGTGCAAGAAGGGGATCTGTCGCGAGTATGCGAGGCAGCTGAAGGAGGCCGACGGGAATGGGAACGGCGCTGGTCGAAACAAGCTGCAAACCAAGGCGGGCGGGGTTGGGAGGAGCACACACGGTCCAGGTTTGTTTCGACATCCCTTCTCCTGTCGAACCGATCGCTATAGGCTTGAGTCTTTACAGATGTCGTCGTTCGCAAGGCTGCCCCCACGTGGGGCCCTTCAGGACCACCCGTCTCTCGGCCGCCGTCCACCATTTCGAGCGCCAGCAAGGGGTCCATCCAGGCTCAAGGCGCGCGGGGTAACCCATGGGGCAATGTGAAGCAGACCGCTGTAGGCTCGGGACTTGGCACTCAAAGAACTGCCAACGTCAACGCGAACTCCCGCGGCGGCGCTTGGAATGCCGCTAGCGGTAACTCTGCTTCAGGTTCTTCTCCTTGGGCCACGATCGTGAAGGGACCACCTGCCGATGCCTGGCCTGGTCTCAACCCACAGATCCCTGTCCCAGCGAAGAAAGCTCAGCCGTTGCAGACGCGTCCGGCGAAGGCAATCGTGGAGAAGGCCCCTGTGGTAGCCTCTGGCGGTGACGACGCAGGCTGGGGCGACGAATCTCAGGTGTGGTGAGCTGGTGAACTGGCTAGTCCATCTTGTCCCTCGCGCCCTCCGCTCGAATGTGGTTTTCCATCCTGTCGTCCTCGAGTTTGAGCGTGTCGAAGTTGTGGTCTTCGGGACCAGTTTGTCGTTGTTCTCGCGTGTTGGCACTGTTATGATTTTCTCGCTCTTTTTCGCCTCCTATGTCCGCACGTACGACTGTGTAATCCACAATATGATTGTATGATTGGGTATGTAGCTGAATGAAACTGTGCATATGACAATCGAGAGCATCGAGAACTTCCAAGTCAACGTAGAGTACAAAGCAAAGGCGCTACCTATCGTACATTCTTCGTCTCCGATTTCCAAGCTAAACTATATCAAAGCAAAGACATCGTTCGCATATACTCTCCTTGGCTCCAGGATGTTGTGTAGTATGATCGCACAAGAATACAAGAAAAAGCTCTTCTCTTTTGAGACGAGGACTCGCCTACCAAGGCTCAGCAGACGCGTCGTCCCAGACACCCGAGCTCACCACGCTCGGGGCGCTTCGCTGCTCCGACGCAGAGGGGGGCGGCGGCGGGCGAGGCCCGTAGGAGCTTCCAGCGCCCTGCGGCGTCGTCTGAGATCGCTGCTGCTGATTCCCGGTCCGTGGTCCTGGCACCTGCGACTGGGTCGTTTGCGCCCGCGGCGGCGCCTGAGCTCGCGCGCCCCAGACGCCTTGAGGGACGGCGGGCTTCGTTGGCGGCGGATTGCTCGGGAGCGGGTCCCAGGGCGTCGAGCCGCGGTCCCACCCGCCTGAAGACGAGGCGGTCGGAGCCCGGCTTGCGATCGAGCGCCCACTCTGGCTGGTGACAGTATTGTTGCTCCTTGCCGAACCTGCCGACCCCGCCGAACGCACACTGGCGGCGGAGCTCCATGCAAAGCGGTCCGTACTGGCGACGGACACTGCATCGTCGTCGTTCATACCCAATCCCCAATCGGTGTTGGCTGCAGCATGAGACCAATCTTCGATCGGGGCCGGGAGAGAGGAAGATGGGGTAGCAGCGGCCCAGGAGTTGCTCTCTGGAAAAGATAAGTAGGTAGTTAACAAAACACAGAAGGGGTCCTATTAATATCGAAACATTCACCCTGTGTTGAGCTCGTCGTCGATGGTCCGTCCGCGACGTTGCTTTTCTTCCTGTTGTCCCCAGATGTGTTTTTCGCCTTCTCCTTTTCTTGTTTCGCCTTCTCCTTCTCCTTCCCGGCTTCCATCTCTCTTTTTTCTTTGGCGGCAGCCTGTCTCTCCCGTTTCTCTTGTCTCTGCCTTCTCTCCTTCTCCTGCACTCTGCGCTCTTCTCGTTGCCTCTCCTCCTTCAGCTGCTTCGCATACCACTTACAAATCCCCTTCTTGCACACGATGCCATGTTCGTGGCACAGGACCTTGCCAGGGAGGATCTTTTCCGGCTTGGGATCTTGCCAGCCTTGCCACAGGTCCTGGTGTTCCACAGCGCTCGCGTCGTCTTTGGGGACTTCGGCATAACGGGGGAGAGGGTTGCCCCAGGGATGGTGTTCGGTTTGAGCACCCCAACTACGTACACTTTGCGCCTTGGGCATTCGTTCGGCTTCGGAGTCCGAGTCTTCTTCTTCTGCAGGCGGAGGCGGTGATGGAGGCGGCGGCGACGCGGCGGGAGCTGTCCAAGGATCGTAGGATGTTTGTCGACCCCAAGTACGCGCACTTCCGCTTTGGGAGGAGGCAGTGTCTTTATCTCGTACTATGCGTCGTGGTAGAGGTTCTTGTGGGCCTGTCAGCCTACCCCACCCTTCTTTCTTGTTCGCGGTAGCGTCCCGATACCCATAGAACGCGCCCCCATTGACCTGAGATCCTAGTTCAATCTGGACGCTCTCACTTCCGTCATCCGAAAAGTTGTCGTCGGCGTCGTCGTCGCCCTCGTCTTCGTTGCCTTCACCTTCGTCGCCCTCGTCTTCATCATGGCCAATGTGAAGGTCGTCCTCGTAGTCCATTTCTTCACTCCAGGTCATTCTCCCTCCTTGTGGAAGTACAGGAACAGGAGCACGGAGTGGGACCGAACCTAACCCTGGTGGAACTAACGGGGTCGTAGGGAGACGGCTGAGCCCTGGTGGGACGGAAGGGCTGGCAAGGCCCGAGCTTGAGCCATTGCCATTGCGAACCGAGGTCGAACCACCGTTACTGCTCGTCGTACTTATCCCAGAAGAAGGAGAATGGACGCCCAGTGGAACGTCGTTCCCTAAATAGTGTCGGTAACCCTGAGCTTCGCGGAGGAGTACTAAGAAACATACAGGCTTTGCTAGAAGGTGCACGCGAAGGCACTGTAGAGGGTGCTTCTCCCGAAGTGTAGGAATCAGGGAGGGGAAATTTAGCCACGGTAGGCTTCTTCTTTTTCTTGTTCATCCATGGACCATTGGCATTACTTCGTGGTTTGATGGCCGGCGTGTATTCGGGCAAGGTGCCTTTAGCTTTCGCATCGTACCACTGCGCGGATCCCACTACGAGGTTGAAAGTGTTAGAAGCGACGGGAGGAGAAACCGCGAATTAACCGTACCAGGAGGAGCGGGAGCCTTGGATGGGGGCGGGAAGTATTTCACGGGAAGAGGCCTGCACAGCGGGTTGGCAGTCTTTTCCTCGATAGGTAAATCACAGTATGATGTTTCCGGATATAAGTACCGTATGACGCTGAAAAAATATGCAGGAGCGAGCAAGCTAGAAGGGCTGGGGGGCCTACTGGTTATTCGGATGCCAACCTTGAAACCAGCTTTCCTTGATGAAAACGCGTTTCCATCCTATCGAATGTTTCCATGAGACTCACGCAGAAGGATACTGGCATGTATGTGCTCGCACCGTTCTTTTCCACCTTCCTTCCGGTGTTCCACACGCAGTAGAAGATTTTGGAAGACTGCACAGCTTGCTCCTCGGTGGGCTGGCGTAGGAAGTCGGCCCATTTGTGCTCGCCCAGGAGCCCTGGAAAGTTGTCGAAGTCGCGATCCACTTCGATTATGATCATGCTCGGCGACTGGGCGAAGATCAGATATGAGTCGTGAGACAAGAGAAAGTATAGGGACAATTCGCAGGTAAATCACAACCGCCACTCGACATGGATGCGAGAGGTCTGTACAACCTGCATGCACAACCGATCAAAGTTCCTGATATTTGGACCCCCAAGCTATCCCTTGGGCGCTTCGAAAGGGATGCAGAACACGTTGCCCATCCCTAAGACGTCACGAGCTGGCATGACATATGCTGCTGCCAACGCATCCACTCCATCCTCCTTTTCCAACGAAGGTCCCATTCGACGAGAGACCACCATCACACTCACCGCTGGCTTGTGAAACAAGGCGCAAAGAGG
The DNA here is from genome assembly GCA_012932865.1 of Amylostereum areolatum. Lineage (NCBI taxonomy): Eukaryota > Fungi > Basidiomycota > Agaricomycetes > Russulales > Stereaceae > Amylostereum > Amylostereum areolatum. Next base: position 85,647 of record SAXG01000064.1, on the reverse strand, counting down.
TTCTTTCCCTGTGCAACAGGCGAGCCAGAGGGCGAAATCCTGTCGGTCCTTCTCAAGCTCCATGTTCGCACGCAACGGATACGGGTTCACCACAACGAGATACTTCGGTTCGTCTTCTGCCGGAGGCGGGGTCCCCACACGTTTCGGCATGATGGATAGGAAGCCGGGTCGTCTGCACAAGGAGTGATGTCGTGGTAGGAGAGACAATGCTCGTTGGGCGGTTATCGGGAAGACATCGTGGTCCGAGAATACGCGTTGTTGACGACTGTTTATGTCTGTCGACGCGTTATGGGTCCATTTTTCTCCTTCATTATCACGAAGCGGTCAATGTGGCGGTTCAACGTTCGGCGTTGAGTGTTCGTCAATATCTGGAGGCCCGCAAGAGTGATACGCGTATTGGTAAACGAGTGAACCTATGCCAACAAACACTCCCCGTAACTTCGTGTTCGATACACTACATTGAATTAGCACATACAATATAGGTGACGCGTACAGGATTCAAACTACTTCTGAGTGGCGTGGTAGTCTGATAGAAAAGAATGGAGAGGACATGGTCGATGATCGTGTACATAATATTCTAAGTAAGTGGCGCAAACGGCGCATTAAAAAGAACAGATTGACCGGTTGCAAAAGTCCTTCGGGCCCTAGAGCGGAATACACCATCGGAGCACCCTTCCGAGCTTCCACTCTTCAAGCTTCACTCCTCTCGCTCGATACATCAAAGGAAGTATAGAAGAGAAAAGCGAGCCGAAGCTATCAAACGCTGCTCTGTGAATCAAAGTAGTGGTACGGTGCCTGGGTTTGAAGGAGGAACGACTGGCTTTGGGTCCCGTCTGAGTTGGACTGCACTGTGGCGAGCGAGGCAGAAAAAACCTGCGGGTCCAGTTGTCATCAATCTTTCGTGGTCCTGAGCAAAGAAAGGAGAGCTCTAACGGAAGTTGCGTGATCTTTCTGAGCATGCTGAGCCTGAGAATATGGGTGAATGCGGAGGGACCCAGAACGGAATCGAGGCCCCTGTGACTGGGAAGGTTGAGAAGAGGGCTGGGGATTCGACGAAGGAAATTGGAGATTTCGAGGTCGTGAGTTAGGTACAGGCGACATGGACGGTGAGCGTGCAATGTTCTGCCCGAGTTGCTCCTCTACGTCTCGCGTCGAAGCGGTCGACTGCCTTGACAAATGTTTCGAAGAACTGTGAGCCGTTGTGCGCTTGAAAGGGGACAGCGAGCCTGCACCTTGTGCTATCAATACATCCACGGACGGAGACGCTGGTTGTGAAGCGACGATGGCATCTGGTGAGGAATGGGCTGATAGGTCCGAGAATGCCGCAGTCTGGCGTGACGGGGTGTGAGGGCGAGCAGTTGTAGGAGATGGTACGATAGGATCAGCCAAACGAGTGGTGGGTTGCGGCGAACGTTCGGAAGAGAGTTGGGTGTCAGGTAATGTGGGGAGACTGTCTGATATCCGTGACTTCAACATGAGTTTGAGACTCACGCAGTGAAGGACTGGGCACATACTTGTGGTCCCACTCATCTCCTCCTCCTCCAGCCTAATCAGTCTCAAATGTTCCTTCCACCTCACGGGGGTTGCGACTGCGATGTGATCTTGAATGACGTGAAGGGTCCGTTCAGAGCTAACCGAGAATGTCTGACGGCACCAATCCCAGCGGCATGGGTAGATAGACATCTAGAATGAGGATGTCGCGAGCAATAACGAAGCCCGGATGAAGCTGAGCAGACTGAGATCTGAGAGCGGGCTGTTATGTAAACTTGGTTGTCGCGTTCGGCACGCGCACGGTCACGCTCGGCGCCGGAGTCGCGGCTGAGTCGCGGTCACTCGGATTCACGACTCGGACCACAACGCTCTCAAGTACTTTACCACCGCTGCAGTTTACCCGACCAAAATCCATCCTTCACTAGCTCATCAGCCGAACTTACACTTTGGCTATATACGTCAGCTTTTCGCGGCCCAATGGATGAACGGGCTACTTACGTCAACGTCATACGCACTGTTGAAAGCTGCACTGCCGTCCGGGTACTCAAGTGGGCTCGTCAATGACGAGATCTTAGCTTCTCACGCGAGTATAGTACTTATGAGGCAATGATCGAATCTCAATCTGTCCCTGCAGAATGAGAGATCCATAGGTAAGGCCGGTCGGTGTTGCGTCACCGGTACGGATGTTTCTTCTGATTCATTAGAAGCCACCCTATCATGTCCCTTCAGCCCGGCGGCAAGCCCATAACCTCCTAGAACCTAACGTATCAGGCAGCATGGTATCCATGACGTGGTTTTCCAGCTCAGCAATGCCGTGATTGAAAGGAAATACGTATTCGAAAGCCACTGCTAAAACATAAAGAAAACACAACCATTCCGAAGTACTTACATTTTATTTTAATCTACCAAGTACGAAATCGACATGAGGTTCGCTCATATTGTATTTTGTTTTCTACAAACCGCCGCAGCGCTGCCAGCCTCATGAGCTAATAGGACCCCTGAAATTCCCTATAGAGCATTCATCCCAGGGTGACCTGTTTTCGGTGGTGCGCTGGGACAGAATTTGGGCCATTTTCGGTGATTTACATGATAGATTTTTTCAAGTCAGCCGTTTTCAGTGGTTCTTAGACTATACATATCTAAAAATAGTCTAATTTCCCACGCCTTCGGCGTCGAGGTTTCCAGAGCAGAACTCTCATTTTATGCACAAGCTTGCTATAACATGCCTAGTTTGCTTCCATAGACCCATGGGAAGCAAAATATGCAAAATACTTGTGATTGGAACTGACAGATCCTCGGCGTGTTCAGATGCTTACCATTTTCGGTGGTGAAGATGGGACTTCGGACGGGCGGGTTCCTTTTCAGTGGTTCTTAGCTCCAACATGTCGGCCCTACGGGGCCCATTTTCGGTGGAGAGTACCATACATAGGTTCCCATAAGGCCCAAATTTTCGGTGGTCCGAGATGAATCATTTATAGGGAATTTCAGGGGTCCTGAGCTAATCAGCACTCAGTGACAAATAAGGTGGTCAGTGTGCACAAAACCTTGTATTCATATACAGATTCGTGTACAGTGTAATGGGCCAAAGCGTGAGGATGATCACTCGACGCTACATAGGACAGCTTTGGCCCTTTGGGAGAGCTCACTCACAAGAGGTTGCGTTGCCTAAAGTGGATGTCCCCCGTCCCCGAGGCCGGGTTGCCCTCCTCTACCCGCTCCCACGGTCATGTGACACCGGTTGCGAGTTGCCAAACTACAGCCGCCTACAGTAGAGGGGTTTGTGACGGTCCCAAATGCTCTCGCTCGTGTCGGGCTCTCTTGGCAATCTGCCATTTCGATAGCAGAGTGGGTTGTTCTGTTCCTTGAGGGTTCAGAGCTGGAGTCCTTGGGGGCGTAGGAAGCAAGTCGCCGAGGGCCGAGTAGGCCTGCGAATATGCAATGTCGATGAGGACATATCACCTGTGATATGGATAACAAAAGGATCAGTAAAGCCTTTACTATCACATTGATTGATACTGTATGCACGTACCATCTATGAAAGCTCCGTTCGAGGCTTGCTGGTTGGTTGGGTTCTTGCATTATCGTGTCACCTGTCGTTGATTCGGACGTGGACGACACAATACAATGCTGTTGCGGACCTTCAGGATCCTGAGGATGTCGTTGTGCTCGCACTCAAGACCGGCGGTGGCCAATGGCGTCAGCCGAGGAAAGCTGTAGACAACAATATAGTAAGCAAGGACATTGATCAGTTTGTTAAGGTCAGTCATACCTGGACGGCCGTGTTCTCGTTCGCTTGCGAGGAGGTTGAATGGGCACTGTTTCTGGGGGCTGCATCTTGGACGGAATCAGTGGACCTGCGTTCCTGCTCGGTGCACCGTCCCAATGGCCAGCCAATGTCACCCCCAACTCGCATAGATTCTTCTGCACAAATAGTACATGTCAGTTCGTCTCGCAAGAGAGAAAGAAAATGCGCACATGATCCAGATGAACGCACCGAGATGCACTGGATGCAGATGACAGGGTGTGCTGTACTGTGTCGTGTCGGGTCGGGTCGTGTCGTACATCACTCGAGCTCGGGACCACCACGCCTCATCCGAGCACCGAGGAAATTTCCCGAAAAATCTCTAGATATATAAATAAATCCAATCAGGGGGGGTGGGAGCGACGCGGTCATCGTGACCGAAGCGACAAAACACGTCCATGTTGCTGCACAAACATTGCTTTGGAGGAAAATTGATTTGAATTTGTTTTCTGATATACAAAGTAAAAGGTATAAGTAGGGCTGTGCCATGGAGGCTACTTTGACGCTAACGGCGGTGCGTAGAGGTGCCATAGAGAGTGGGAAGGTATGACGGTGGCCAAGTACGTGGTGGAGGTCAAGACGAAGAGCGACGCGGCGACCCGGTATGTTTCCCCCGTCGCCCCCGTGCATCCTCGCCTCGAGCATATTTCTTTCAGCACCCTTTTGGACTTCCCGTTCCCAGTCCGTACCGAGCCACACGACATAGTACTCTGCGATACCCACGATGAAGAGTGCAACCACCTGGCCTAGGAGATGGTCGCGCTTCAGGTAACATGACGTATGCGAGGACGAGACGTGGACGAACCTATCCACAGGCCCTGAAGGCCGAGGTTATATCGGAACGCCATCGAGATGCCGAGGGGAAGTGCAAGGACATAGTAGGCGATGATGTTGAACATCGCGCCAAGATGCTGGCGCCCTGGTAGAGGAAAAACAATCCGCATGAGGCATGTACACGAGGAGGACCAGCGTGTCGACGATGCTGACCTTGGCCCCTCAACACACCGCCGCAAGATCCAGCTAGACCGTCCGCCACCTATGCCCGCACTTTCAACCCCTTATCGTCATCAACCACCCCAGAACGCCATACGTACCTGGAACGAAGCCAGTAGCGGGATCACCTTGCTCACGAGTCCGACCACTTCATCATCATCGCTGAACATGTATCCGAATACCTGTGGAGAGAAAAAGAGTATGCAGTCGGCCAAATTAAGGCGCCCGATTCAAGGGCAGATCCTTACGTCTTTCGTGCAGATGAGGACGACCATGACAATGGACCCGGTGATCACGCTCAGAAGCGCGGAGATATGGCCAGCAAACTTCGCGCCCGAAGCAGAGCGACATCCGATCAAGCTTCCAACACGAGTCGATGCGGCAACACCTGCGGCGCAAAGTCGGGTCAGCCACATTTAATTTTCGCCATGTAGCGCATTATAAATAGGTCCTGACCTATTCCGAATGGGATAGTGTTCAGAACTATAAATCGGAAAGGGAAGGGGGATGCGCAGACGCGAGTGAGCACGGCGACGGGGGAAGGGGAGAAAGCACCCACTCTGATCCGTGGTCATGATGACGGATTGTGCGGCGAGGGGAATCCTGCCTAGACGTCCGGCGGCCAGAGCAACGATCTCGAATGCAGCCCTGTGACGGTTTAATTTTGAGGGGATGACGCATGACTCGGAGGACATGACAACGTACCACTCGGTTCCGACCATTAGGATTCCTGGAAGTGCGAGTTTAAGGAAGGAGAGACAGCTTCGCATGTTGAATACGAGTCGAGGCTGGATTCCTCCCCACGTCTGGTTCCGCTTGTGCGTCGGAGACAATACGGTGTAGAGTGCTAGAAGCGCGAAGGAAAGCCAAAAGGTGATGGACAATGCGATGGGTGCCCCCATGAGACCCAATGACGTGTGGTGTACGAAAGCGATGTTGAGGCCGACGTTGATGGGCGAGACGACGATGAGGACCAATGTAGATGCATCCATAATTCCTAGAGCGCCAATTAGACCAAAGTCACGCCAGGACGAGAACGCATACTACCCACCTTGGCATTGAAGATACTTCTTCAAGCTCTCGAACCCAATGTAGCCAGGCGCGCCGAGAAGCATCCACCGTAGAAATCCTTGCGTTCCGCGACTGAGACTAGCCTCTTGACCAAGCGCGACGAGTATGTTCTCCATGTTGGCCCAAGCGATGCCAATGGGGACAAACAAGAGCCAAAGGAGGACCAAGCACCGTTGGAAATGGATCGACAAGTCCGTCGCATGCTTCCCCCCCGTGAACGCTTGCGACCCCAGCGTATCCAGAGCCGTTGACCCACCCAACGCGACACACCAACCTAAAGATGAAGATGTGGGATCACATGGTGTGGAAGGAATAGCAAACAGCACTAGCCAGTCACGAATGCCAACATCAGACTGAACGCCGCTATTGACAGCTCTTCAGGGCCGAGGCGACCGACGACGAGGACCGAGACGGTCGAGATGGAATTTTGAAGAGTATAAGAGAATATAACTGGATAACGCATCGGTAAGGTCAGTCGTTACGCGAGGTAGTGGCGGCCGGGGGTAGGGAGACCCAAACGTGACAAACCAGGTATAGAATCCTTGAGGAGGGAGAGGATCTCGCGTCGGCCCCCCATATGGCGGCCAGAGTGTAAGCGAAAACCATGCTCGACAGCTGTGGAGGAGGTTCTCCTAGAAAGAAGTGAGGTCGTTTCGTCGGCTGCAGTGCTGCTGTATGTGGACATGACTGGCTGGTACGATGCCCCGTCACTAGTCGCGGTCCCTTTATATGTTTTGACACCTAAAAAAACAAGAGACGGGACATCGGGAACCCCCCGCAACATCAGTGGAACACCGCATGCGCGGGACTGGAAAAAGACAATCTTCCGCAATCGATGGGCACGTAAGGTCGGCGACACCCTGATTCAGACGCTATCACAATCTTTGCAACCCTCTCTGCGACAAATGAAGGACAGACCAACCGAGGTCGCACTTGAACTTACCTCTATCTGGTGGAGGAGATAAGCGCCGCAAACACAGTCCGCTCTTCCCGCTCCAGAGGCGAGGCACCCGAAAGGTTGTGCCCCGAACCGTAACTAAAACCCGGAGACGGATGGCCTTCGCGCTGGGATGCCTGCGGGAAGAAAATATATGCAGGTAAGACACGAGGCAACCTTACTGCCATGTCGTAATTCCATCGTCTGGGATGCCGTTATGCTCCCGCTGTCTCGGACCGATAACTGATGTTCGAGATGCTTCAGCCTGCGCGGATTTCGCTATGCGTTCAGTGTGAACGCATCTCGGAGCTCTGATCAGCGAAGGGCATCTGGACGAAGTTCCTTGACTACAGCTGAAACCCGACGTGAATGCGTCATGCGGTGAGGGATCCGTGCCCTGTCGCTACTCCTTACAAAATCCACTCGCGGTCACCTGCGGGTGATCCCCACCCGTGACAAAGGGTACTCACTGATCCACACGACCAGATAGTGACGAATCGTGTCTGCCACCACCGACCGGTCTTATCACCCGCACCACAGGGCGATTTGAGGCGGCCTCAAGGCAGGCTATGCTCCGAACGCCTGTGAAGATGATGCATGAGATGGGTCATAGGCGTTGGCTTGTAGAATGCTGGGCATACCGGCTGGTCATGAGGTTCACCTCATCGCGCTCTGAACGGAGTCCCATTCCTCTGGCTCTAGGACATGAGACGTATGGATGCGAAGTTTTCTGCGCCGCTGGAGTGTCACCTGTACCACCCTTCATTCCGAAGGAGAAAAGGCGACCGGCTTGCATCATTGAACTTAACCCGACAGAGACAAACGGGTGGCGACATTCCGATACCATCGAGCGCTATGCGTCAGTGCATCGATGATTTCAGAGGGGGGAAGCCCTAACAAGATAGAAGGGAATGAATATGGCATATACTCAGTACCCGTAGCCGAGGAACACGGCGCCGACGTAGAAGGGGTGCATATGAAGCGGATGGTGGCTGACCTGACGACTTGTGCTGGAAGTTTCGTGAGTCTGAGCGGCAAGACGGCCCGCGGGACATCTAGAAGGCTGTACGTAGTCCCTTCCACATCTGAAAACAGGCAGGGAACCCTCTCGGTGGCGCAACGAATGCGGTGGCTGCGGAGGGTATACGGAGTACCTCGCCATCGGCGATATGCTCTTTTGCATGGGACCTCCCTGTTCCCGATGTTAAGACAGTGACGATTCCATATTCCATGCTAGCGATGACTGGGTAAAAGGCGTCATACAACTTTCCCCCGTATCCCCGTATTCCGAGGACCCCTGAGCTTACCCGAGCGCTGAAAAGATACAGACTAAACGGATCGGTAACCTTCGTCATCCCCTGAATCATAGGATATGGAGACGGGGATACGCCGAGGTCCACGCTTGAGCCTCGTGCGCCATGTTTGGAACACGTACACCGGCCGCGGCGCAGATAAATGACGAGATTCCTACCTTGCGAAGAGAAGGGGGGCTGAAAAAGGGTTAGGCGTGAGTGTGGGTGTCCGACGTACCGTGAAGAAATAGCCGGTCATTGGTGGAAGGAGCCATTCTTATCACATCGAAAGCTTGCGGATCAGGCGCCGACTTCATGAAACTTTGGCGCGCGCATATTAGTCTTTCCTCTTGTTTTCCTCTGCAGGTAGTTTATCGCTCTAGAATGGTACCGCAAAGTCGCAAGCAAATAAGTATTGAATCTAAAAATTGCGGGTCCGGGGTCAGGAGGTCAACAAGGCGTTGACATACCTATGTTTTATGGCTGAAGATATGCATCAAGGAAGCTGGCCTAGTGGTGGTTATTACTAGAGAATGTCGATGCAAAGGCCTGGCGCATCCTACCTTGATCGCTGCCAGAAGAACATAAATGTGAGGTGATATCGCGTCCTCATATAAACAATTCAGATGAGATACAGTATTGGAAGAGAACCGACACGCTCACAGCGGAGTGTAGCGCGCCAGCGCCCTCATGTCAAGAGATCGCAGACCCGATGGGACGGATACCAAGTCATCTAGCTCTAGCTGGCGCCTCCTGCGCGCCACAGTCTTATTATATCATGCGCTCCTTCTAGGTGGCGTTAGTAAGTTGGCCGTCCCATATAGGAAGAAAACATACTCTGGGTGACCGCCTGTGACCGCCGCCTAATCTACACGATAGAAAGAACACCTTTGTCATTTGAATTGGAAGCAATCATGAAGCGGACGCCTGGAAAACAAAGTCGAACGTCGCCTACGGCAGTCAGCCTCTGCAGAGGCGCGCGCATCGACGACAAGAGACGTGCCTCATCCCTTCAACTATCTTCCCATCGCAAAGAAACCGCAACATGCAAGGAAACAATTCAACCGAAATCAGAACGACAGTCTTCCGGTCAGGTAACGGCAGGACAAGGCTATACCGACGGCGCACCTCTTCATCTTGGTCGTTGGGATTGTTAGTGCCTGGTGCCGCCCGCGGATATAGACAGTCACGGAGGTACTCTACACGGGGAGGTAAGTTTGCCAATAAGATTTACTCGCATGTTCATGAGCATTTTCCTGTCAAATCAGGGAACTGACATGGCAAAAACCAAAGAACGTTAACGACATGTCTAGCTCCGATGATTGTTGAATCAACTCACCAGACTCGAAAGGCGAATATGGGATAGTGGAGGCAGTTGACTCACCGAGTTGAGACGGAAGTTATTTGCTTCATGAGATCACAAGCTATACACATACACCTGAGTCGTTCCATGGATTAATTTCATAGATGTGGAGGCCATAAGTTATATCGCGGAATGATGGTATCTTATGCCAGTGTATGCGTCGACCGCGCATGACGGTGTGACGAGGGGCTTAGGAGCCTGGAGAATTGTTCAAGAATAGACTGTTTAGAGAAACGACACCAATCAGACGACTGGCTTGTGCGAGGGTTGCAAGGGAAAATCGGGATTGTCGGTGGGGTCGAGTTCGAGAGGGATGATTTGCGTAAGTTCAACCTTTCTGTCAGGCGTAGTTTGAGTCGCGATCACTTCCGAGTCAACTCCGCTCGGCGGTCTCCGGCGCCGTCAGCTGCCGTCAGTGTCAATGGGACGTCCTTTCTCAAGTTCTCATCCTCAGTCTCTCATATCTCCCCTGGTTCTTACTCGTATCTCGCCCCGAGCCTAGGATAACCCAGTACAATGCGCCAGCTCCTTGAGACACATACCCTGCGAAGGATCCTTGTACCCATCGAGTCTTGCGATTAGCAATGTAACGTGAATCGAGCCACCTTGGCTCACAAGACGCAGCCTGTAACTCTCCACGTGGCAGGGTTTCAAACACGGTGAACGTGGGCGTGAGCGAGAAGTCCGACTATACGGGGAGCCAGCGGACGCACAGGAGATATATATGGTGGTATGATATGGCTCATCGGCGTGTTTAAGCGTCCGCCTGGAATGCGTATAGATGATCTATATTTTGCGCCTAGTCTTTAGTCCCAGATGCTGGTCGTCGATGAATGCTCCTACCGTCTTCGCATGTCGATGGAGTAGGGTTTCAAGCTTCCAGGCCTCCGAACTGCATCCGTCACCCCATCTCAGAAAACAAGTATTTGCCGCACCGCTTCTTTTTCACCGCGCGTGGCCAGAGAAATTAGTATGGTTGTCCACCGGTCTCAATCTGTACAACCTAACCCGAGGATAACCCAGTCACCAAGTTGCTCTCGTTGCCATCCGAAACCGAGTTACCTTCATCTACAGCTCCCCAGTTTACTCCGAATAGCCCACGACCTAAGACGACCTAAGAGGTCATCAAACTTGCGACGTATGCACTCCTCGTCAACCTCGGAGTATCCGTTCGTTCAGCGTCTCGACATTGTCCCGAATAGCCTTGTCAGTCGTTCGTCTTCGGTTATGATGCATATTGTGAGACTCATACGCTGAATAGGAACTTCGAGTTTGTCGGGAGATGGCGGTGGACGTCGCCATCGAGCATCATCTCGATGTCCCATGACAACCTTTGCTTCCCCCACCGCCGACAGATGCCCGTGGCACTGGAACCCACCTTCTTCTCTTATTTCAAATACGGAGAAATATCGTCGACCAGGCTATAAAGGAAGTCGCGAATAGGAATGACTTTCATTGCACCTCGCAGATCTACGTTATCCAGCCGCAATGTTCAAAGCAGCAGCATTTATCCTCGTTGGCCTTCTCGCGACCGCGACCGCGCAGACTCTCACTGGCCAGTACGACTGCCTTCCCGCCGGACAGTTCACGCTCTGCCAGAACCTTTGGGGCGAAAGTACGTACCCATGCAGTTGGAGCCTTGCTCATCGTCTAACCTTCTTTTAGGTGCCGGCGTTGGCAGCCAGTCCTCGACACTTGTGAGCACTTCCGGAGATGCTGTCTCGTGGTTCACCAACTGGACATGGGCCAACGCCCCTAACAGCGTCAAAAGCTGTTCGTCTCTGTTCTGCGTCCTATGGGATTTTCCTGACCACTTATTTGTAGACGCCAACGTCCTATCCTCAACCGCCAAGGGCGTTCAGGTAAGGTCCGCCTCAACAAGTTCATACCAGCACTGACGGGTATTGCATAGCTTTCTGCACTGACAACGGCACCTACAGCGTGGAGCTGGGACTACGATCTGCAATCTTCGGGTATTCGTGCGGATGTTTCGTAGGTGTCTTCTTCTGACCGTTGGCTTGTACTCGAACTGATGACTTCCAAAGATACGATATTTGGCTTGGAGTCGCCCCCAGTGGTACTGCCGCCTCAAAAGCATCGTCGTATGAAATGCACGGCGATGGTTTCCCCTTTTCCATCGGAGTTATAATTGATTTTCTCTCATTCTAGTATGATTTGGCTCTCGGGACTTGGAGGGTACGATTCGCTGCCATCCGTTTTGCGTCTCCCCGCCCTGACCATTCCAACAGTATCCAGCCTGTTGGCTCTCAGGTCACGGCCGGTGCGCAAGTCGGTAACCATACTTGGAACGTTTGGACGGGCCCCAACGCCAACTGGGAGGTCATCAGCTTCGTCTCGGCTGCTGGCGATATCAACAGTTTCAATGCTGACTTGAAAGACTTTTTCGGTGCGTCGAGTTTCCTTTACGTCTAGACGGTCGACACTATTTTTTTGGTTTAGACTACATCGTCGCGAATCATGGCGTCGCCAGCTCGCAGGTGAGTAGTTTCTTTTGTTTGCATTGCTTAGGTGAGCTAACGGAGTTATGAACTCAGTATGTCCAAGCGATCCAGACAGGGACGGAGCCGTTCACTGGTTCGGCCAACCTCATGATCCACAGTTTCAGTGTTGCACTCAACTGAATGTCCTGGTCAAGTATCCGTGTGACTGTTGCTTGTTTTCTTCCTTGTACGATACCTGTCCCGCTGTACCATGAACCATCTATGCAACGAATGTGGACTCGATGCGGCGGCTCATAACGTTGGAAGTGGAAACACCGTTCTCCCACTCAGATTCGCACTTGACATTATCGGAATTGTTCTTCAGGCACAAGGACGAGCGAAGGCCCAGGGAGTTGGCAGGTTCCGCGTGCCGTGCCTGCGTACCCTATCCCTATAAAACAGCGCGTTCGATCATTTGGCAGCATGCAGTCAAGGACGCGCCCCCATGGTTGTCCTCCGCGTCGGCGAGATTGCGTTACTGGCCGCTGGCCTTGTGCTGCAGGCGAGCGCATCCGCGTTCAACCCGCTCCACCACTCCGGTCCAGCTTCTCCCTACTTCGACGCCCCGTCCCAATTCGGGATCGACGCCAGCACGCCCTCGGGATGCGTGGTCGACCAAGCAGCCTACATCCTGCGCCACGGCTCGTGCGTTTCCTTGTTGTCCTTTCGCGAGCACGCATGCATCATTCTCATTTGGTCATGGTAGACGTTTCCCTGAGCCGGGCTCGTTCAAGGGATGGCAGACGCTCTTCCAGAAGATCCAGAACGCGACGTTCACCGCGCGCGGTCCGTTGGCGTTCTTGGGCGCGTGGGTTCCTCCCGTCGACGACATTCCCCACGAACCTCTCTACCTCACCTCCACCGGCGCGCGCGAGGCCTTCGAGCTGGGTGTCCAGCTCAGACAGAAGTACGGATTGACCAAGGGGGGCGACAATCTCACGGTCTGGTAAGCAATCGAGCGGTTTCTCCATGCCTACAAGCCCACGGATTTTGACGGGTGGTTTTAGGGCAGCGTCGCAGCAACGCGTGCTGGACACCGCGTCCTATTTTCTCCGCGGATACCTTTCTCAGGGAAACTACCTGAACGACACGTCCGCCAACCGGGGCACGACCGTCGCCCTCCCGGACTCCGTCAACTACACCTACGCAAACTCGCTCACACCGTCCTCCTCGTGTCCGCTCTACTCCACCGGAGACAAGTCCTCTCTCGCGACGGCATACAGGGCGTCGTACAGGGGCGCGGTCGCGGCGCGGCTGAACGGGTATCTGAGCGGCCTGACGCTGGATGCGACGGACGTGGGCGTCATGCAAGATCTGTGCGGATTCCAAGCGGCGCTGGACGGGGACACTCGGTTCTGTGAGGTCTTCACAGGCGAGTTTTTGTTTTTCGTTTGCGTGATGGGCGGCAGGCTGACGCATGCCGGCTGGTTACCAGAAACCGATTGGTTGAATTACGAGTACGCGCACGATCTGAACTACTATTACGGGTGCGTGACGTTCCTGCGTCCTCACGCTTCTACTGGATCCACGTCGCAAATAGGTCTGGGCCCGGCAATGCGTTCGCGGGTGCGACGGGGTTTCCCTGGGTTCAAACCGTCAACGGCCTCTTCCAAAGGGGGCCGAAGGGCACCATTTCCAACGTGACGTTCAGCCCCCCGCCCCTCCTCATGAGTTTCACCGTACGCCCGTCCCTCGAATTCTGCCGATGTCACAGCGTCCTGACCGGTCGAAACGCCCTGCAGCACGACAACAACATCCCCCCCATCATCGCCGCCCTCGGTCTGTGGAACGAGTCCTCCGTATCGCCCCTCAATCCTTCGACGCCCGACACCCGCCGCCACTTCCGTTCGTCCTATCTGGTGTCGTTCAGAGGGTACGTCGCGCTGGAGAGGCTCGCGTGCTCGGCACCGCCGAAGGCTGGAGAAGTCGTGCAGCACGTCGCGGGGGTCGTGAACGCGGTCGCGGGCACGGGCTCCAACGTCGCGCATTACGTGCGCGTGCGCGTGAGTACTAGCTCCCTCCCCCGACTCCCTCCTTCCGATCGCTGCCCTCGAGCTCATGATCTGGTCCGATAGACGAACAACGCGCCGGTGCCCATTCCCGACTGCACCTCGGGCCCGGGATCGACCTGCCCTTTGGCCGCTTTCGGGGAGTACGTGTCGAGGAGGGGCAGCATCGTGGGCGACTTCGTCACAACTTGCGGATTGCAGAACGCGTCGAACGCGACGAGCGCGGCGACGTTCTTTACCAACCCCCCTTCGAGCGCACAGTCCCTGCCGCTGTAATAACCGTAAAAGGCCGTCGGTTGCGGCGCCATTTACAGTGCTATCTATACCTTGACCCACCACAGTCGTCGTTTCGATAGATCACCCCATACATTAGTATCCCATAAAATATATACTGCTCAACCGCAAACACCATCTGGCCGAATCCACCATCGCAATGAGCACGGCCCTACACCTGCCGTCCGACGCCCTCCTCCAACCTAAACCTCCTGACCCCATCCTCCGCCGTCCACGGCACCTCCCCCTCCCAATGACTAATCACCACCACCGCCTGATCCGCCCCGACACCCTCCCCACTCCGCAAGTACGCGCGCGCGGCCTCGATCATGCCCTCGTCCATCCCTGCCCACACCTCGTCCAACAGCACCACCGCCGGCCTGCCCACCAACGCCCGCATCAACAGCACCACGCTCTGCGCGCCCGCCGACAAGCCCGCGAACGGCCGTTCCGCGAACGCCTCGGGGGACACAGCGTCGCCCGATTCCGAGCCGCCCCACGCATGCGGTCCCAAGCCCGAAAGGACCGCGCGGACGCGCTGCTCGCGCCAGGCTTGCTCGGAGGGCGTCAAAGCGCCGCTGAGGCCGATGCCGACGCCGCGCACGCCCATGGGTACGAATCCGCCGTCGAAACCTGTGCCGACGGCCTCCCAGACGCTCATGGCGCGCGCGCGGGGCCAGGCATTGTAGAGCTCGGGAGACACGACGCCGATGCGGGCCCGGAGGACGGGCGTGGCGTGGCGTCGGCGGGGAAGGCCGAACAGGTTCAGAGCGGAGGGCGCGCGTTGGGTGTAGGATTGGGGGTGGTCGCCGGTGAGGACGGAGAGGAGGGTCGTCTTTCCGGAGCCTGTAGTGTCCTGCGCGTCAGTGATCGTGTGCGTTGGATAGGAAGAGAGGTAGTGACCGTTTGCGCCTTGGAGGTGCCAGCGCTCGCCGGCCTGTGAATGGTCCAGCTTGATGTCTTTGAGCACCTAAGGAAGGAAGGGTCAGCGAGGTCAGGCAGAGACAGACGGGTGGGCCGCGTACGTGACGGGCTGTGATACTTCACGTTCAGGTCGCGCATCTCGACCAGGGCCTCCCTTGCAGTTTCGGCGGGGTGCAGAGACTGGAGGACGGGATGCGCGGTCTCCTTCGCGCGGTCCCCTTGCCCTGCGAGGACGTCTTGCTTTGGCCCGGCGCGCACTCGTCCGCGCTGAACGAGGGCGACGTGTGATACCCAGTCTGGGATGGGATCTTGCAGCCGCAGGCCCATGATGACGCGCGGACTTCGTGCCGCGTGCAGCGCGTGCAGAAGATCGAGGAGTGCAGGACGCATATGCGCGTCGAGGCCGGCTAATCGCGCAACCCGTCAGCAAAGCAGAAATGAGGAGCAGGAGGGGGGAGGGGGTGGCGTACTCAGGGGCTCGTCCAGCAGGAGGAATTTCCGGACGATCAAGCAGCGCCTTGACAATCCTCGCGCGACGGGTCTGGCCGTTGCTGAGCGCGACGCGGGGGAGGTCGAGCAACGTCGCCAGATCGAGCTTCGCGACCCACTCCTCGAAAAGCGCCTTTCGCTCCGCGCGAGCGCGCTCGTCCTGGGCGATCTTCTCCGGGGCGTCGCCGCCCACAACGAACGGGGCCATGGGATTCTCGACCAGGCCGGATTCTTCGGGGAACATGCTCTGGCGGAGGGTGGACCCGGTCTTCGTCGCGCACCGCGCCGTAGCGCGCGGTGTAGTCGTAGAACGCACCTCCGGACCCGCGAGGACGGTGGGCGAAGGAGACGAGGGTTACGTGCTCGTTGACGGGCCGGTGTGAGGATGAGAGGAAGGGGAAGAGGCCGCCGGGAGGTGAAGGTGAGAGACGGGTGTGCCCCAGCAGCGTCTGTAATGCGATCGAGTTTCAGTCTCCAGGTGGGGAACAGCATCGCAGCGCGTCGAAGTTTCGATACAAATGCGTGTATCGCTTTTTTGTTGAGGAGCGTTATCGAGATATAGGACGGCAGGAGGGAGGGGAGGCGCAGGGCCGGTGCCAACTGACCTCGAGCAGCGCGGATTTTTCACCTGAACCGGACCCGACCTACGGCCCAGCTTTCTCCTTCCTGTACCGTCCACTCCAGGTCCGAAATGACGCGACGTGCGCCGTTGGGGTCCTCCGAATTGGTAGACGTCGGCCTTGGGGATGCGAAGGACAGGGCCTGCGGAGGTCGAATGCAAGCAGCGCGTTTGAATTCGAGCGTTGGCGAGAGACCGGTGCAGATGGAGAGTTTTCATATTTGACTTCACCGTGGGTGTGATGTCTGGAGATCTGAAGTCCAGACGGTGAGTGTTGTGGGTGAAAATCCCGATGGTGGTGGTTCGGGAGGAAGCCGCGTCGTCGTCCGAGGTCGTCGTCGCCGCTCTTCCTGAACCGCGTCTACAGGCGACTACCGGTCGACGGCACGTATCCCTTCGCCGCAATACATATTACAAAGACCCCATCGATCAATTTCTTTGCAAAAGGCCCCCATAGAGGCGATTGATGACCTGCTGAACGTCCACCGACGACTTGGAGTTATCCCTGACCAGCATGTCCAACTTCCTCGCCGTTCTACACTCCGTGTTTCATTCCGAACGCGATCGGTCACGATGCTCGCGGTGCTTTTCTATCTAGCTATCTTCGTCTCCCTCTACGTTACAGACCTCCTCGCTCCTGTCCCCAGGACCGAAAAGCAGGCAGCGCTGGGATTGGACTTGGAGGAGGCCTACAGGGATCTCCATGTCGTGCGTGCTGTAGCTTCGCCCGGAGGATTGTCACTCACAAAGCCGCCTCAGGTTGCTGCCCGCCCTCGGCCCTACAACTCTCACCAGAACGATCGCGTACGCGCGTACTTGCTCGACCGTCTTGCAGGAATCGCCAAGGACCACCCGTTCATCCATGTTTTGGATGACAACACCACGTCCACCTTTCTCGACGGGAAAACGGCCGTCTACTTTCAAGGAAACAACATCCTCGTCAAGGTCGACGGGACCGAGGAATTGAAAGGCGAGCCTTCACGCATCCATCTCCCGACTCGCCGAACGCATCTGACGAAAGACTGCCCCCAGGAAACGGCATACTGTTCTCCGCCCATCTCGACTCGGTGTCCACCGCACCGGGGGCGACGGACGACGGCATGAGCGTGGTCGCGCTTCTCCAAATGGTGGCACCACCTTGCCCACAGCCGTCCCAAGCGCACCGCCGTCTTCAACCTCAACAACGGCGAAGAAGACGGCCTGCATGGCGCCCACTCGTGCGTCCCACCCGTCCCCTCCGCTTCCCCGCGTCCCTGACCGGTCTCCGCTCAGGTTTCTGGCCCACCCCTGGTCAAATCTCACGTCCACCTTCATCAACTTTGAAGGCGCAGGCGCGGGAGGGTACGTCGACCCGCATACATCCTTCTTTTCCTCGCCGAAACCTCCTCCAGCCGCCCGCTGCTCTTCCGAACAACGTCGCTCCCGATCCTCAACGCCTTCACCCACGCCCACATCCCTCACCCCCACGCCGACGCGCTCTCGGCCGACGCCTTCGCACAGGGCGTCGTCCGCTCCGAGACCGATTATGCCGTCTACTCCAGCCCTCGAACCTTCCACACCCCTTCCTCGGGCAGCGGCGGCCTGCGCCCCACCGCCAACGGCACCGCCATCGGCGTCTCGGGTTACAAAGGCGTCGGCGGCGGCATGCGCGGGGCGGACGTGGCGTTCTACCAGCATCGCGCGCGCTACCATACCTCGGAGGATTCCATTCGGGCCATGGGACGGGAGGGCGCGCGCAGGTCCTTGTGGGCTGTCATGGAAGTCGTGAGAGGGGCGGGTGCGGCGCTGTTGGATGCGGACGAGGGCACTCTTGGGGAAGCGGTCCCAGACCACGAGGCGGCGGCCTACTTCGAACGTAAGTTCCCTCCTGCGCCTCGCACGCGCGGGCTGACGATGCGCCAGTCTTCAGGACGTATCTCATCGCGATGCCGTTGAGAACGCTCATGGCGATCTTCGTCGTCCTCCTCGTCGCCGGTCCCATCGTCCTCGGCGTGTTTGGGTTCTTCCTATACCGGCAGTCGACACTCGCGCAGGCGTCGCAGACGGAAGGGCGCTGGATCACAGGTCTGAGAGGTTACGGTCGATTCTGGTTGGCGCTCCTCCTCACCATCACTGTTCACGTCGGCCTCGTCCTCGGGTACCTCAAACTGAATCCATACGTGCGTCTCCCCTTTGCTGTCGCCAATATCGCCGCAAAGCTGACCCCGTACACAGACCATCCACGCACACGACCTCGCCGTCGTCCTCTCCATGCTCTCCCTCTCCTACCTCTCCTTCGCCCTCCCGCTCAGCCTCGCCCACCGCCTCCGACCGATCCCCCCCGCCAAGCAAAAGCTCGTCGTCCTCGTCGAGCTCTACATCCTCACCTGGATCCTCCTCATCGGCGCCGCTGCCGCCGTAGGCACCGCCAAGATCGCGGGGGTGTACTGGGTCGGCGCGTGGAACGCGTCGATGCTCGTCGCGGCCGTCATCGCCATGGTCGAAGGGCTCGGCGGGAAAGGCCACGCAGGGCGGCAGATCGTCCTATCGACGCCGCCGCCACAGGAGGAGGAAGGCGACGCGGCGTCCCTCGGAAAGAACGCCCCTCATCCCGCGCGCGGCTCCCTCGCCGACGCCGCCGCCCACCATCGTCGACCTGGACGAAAAAGTCCAGGATCGAGCAGTGGTGTGGTGGATCGCGCAGATGGCCTTCACCGTGCCCGTGCCGGTCCTTCAGCTCGGCAACATCCTCTTCTTGTGGGTGCGCTCGATGGCCCAGACGGTGCCGGACGGAGGCTGGGTCGGAATCAGTACGTGCCCTTCTCCCTCTTCCCGACCGTGTCCGAGTTCTCTGACCTATCGTGTGTTCACCCACAGTATATGCCCCGACATCCCTACTCTCCATCCTCCTCCTCCTCCCCCTAACCCCTTTCGCACACAAACTCCACCGCTCCCTCACCACGCTCGTCCTGGCCCTCTTCGTCCTCACCACGGCCTACGCGTGGCTCGCCTGGCCCTTCACCACGAGCGATGCCCGGCTCAAGGTCTTCTTCGCCCACCACGTCGAGCTCGCCAACGTCACCGCCACCGTCGCCGGCCCTCTCCAGATCGAGCGCGCAACGACAGAGCTCACCGCCCTGGCGGGCTACGTCGACCGTGTCGTGCACGAGCTGCCCTCCTCGTGGACCGCTCGCGCCCGCCCCGGCGCGGTTCAGTGTGCCATGGCCCGCCGCCAACCCGGCCTCCGGACGTGCGCCTGGGCGCTCGACGAAGCATGGTACCCCTCCCTCAGCCCGTCCCCCGCCGACGAAGACGAAGACGGCGCGGACGCGTGGATCACGGCGAACGTGACGCGGCTCGAGAGGACGGAGGCGCGGTTCCGGATCCGCGGGGCGGGCACGCGCGCGTGCAGGGTTTACCTCGACAACCGCGACATGAAGCGGGTTCGGGCGCGCGCGGTCGTTGTTGATCCGGACCGGTTGGAGGGCAAAGGCGGCGGAGAGGGCGGAGGTGGCGAGGGGGAAGAGGATGGAGGAGAAGAGTGGCGCGTGTACGAGGTGCCGGAGGGCGTGCAGGTGCGCGAGGCGAGGCTGTGGAGCCGGACGTGGGGGAGCGAGTTCGAGGTGGAGATCGAGTTTGGGGAGGGCACGGGCGCGGGCGCGGGCGCGGACAGGGTGGAGGGCCGCGTGGCCTGTACGTGGGCCGAGTTTCGCGGGGGGTGGACTCAGGCGGGGGTCGAGATCGCCGTGCGCAAGCCTACTACGGAAGGCCCCGCTGCGCCAGCGCAGGGCGTGAGGATCCCCGCGCTCGAGGAGGTGCTGGCGTTCATGCCGGAGTGGGCCGCGGTGACCAAGTTGGAGGACGGGCTGGTGGAGGCGCAGAGTGGGTTCGTGATTTGATTCTTGAGCTTGAGCTCGGGCGTACAGCAGGTGATAGGATCTAAGAGGTCAAAGTACGCGGGTGTTCTGCATGCTATGTAATGTACTTAGGATGATATGTACACAGGTACGACGGGCTGTCTGCGTACGGTTGGGGAGGGGTCAATGTAATGTTGTGGGATAAGGTTCTCGTCAAGATGTAGATTCGTGAGTCAAAGCTATTCATGAGGGAAACATGGCAAGAACGTGACAAGATGTAAGGTAAAAAGTATCATGACGGAAGACAGTACTCGTAGGTTGCAGTTGGATAGCGGCCAATGGCCATTCGTCGCGCGGCGACCTTACTCTTCGTCGGACTCTTCAGCTTCGGCTTCAGCGTCGTCGTCGATCCGGATAAACAGCTCGCTGCCATGGCGGACGCCAGAGGCGTCCAACGGTTGGTCCTTCTTGCACTCGCAGGTCATCTCGACGCCGTCCTCCTCCACCTGGAGTATCAAGTGCGCCCTACACCTACAATCAGCAAAGGATCGCCTGCAAGCCCACAGACGCGCGAAAACCCGACGTACAATTGAACGTCCAGCCCAAAGGCCTCGCACGCCTTGGTCAGCACGCGGCCGGCGATGTGCTTCTCCTTGATCTTGAACTTGTTCTCCTGGCCCGAGGGCGGATGGGAGATCGTGATGAGGATCTTGCCGTCGGCGGGTGGGGGCGGCGCGAGGGGCAGCAGGGGCATGAACGGTTCGATGGCCATGGCTTGCATCTCGGCTTGGGTGAGCGAGCGACGGAGAGAGGAGCTTTGGGCGGGTGTATGCGCCTTCTTGAAGGCGGGTGTCTGGGACTTCAGCTTGGGCTTAGGACTCGGAGAGACGTCTGGCGAAATGAAGGGTTCGTTTTACGGCGGACAGAGAGTCGAAGGAAGGCACGTACCACCGAGCGGAGAGTAGTTTGTTGATTTTTGTGGGGTTTTCTTGACGGAGCGAAGGATGGCTTCCTCTACGAGACGTTACAACGAATTCAAAACACTGATTGAGGATAGGATGGGAGACTTACCGGCCACTTTATGGACTCGTGAGGAGTTAGACTTGGTTGAAAATGTGCTCCGAGCCGAGCTCGGGGGCGCCACGTTCTCGTCCTGCTCGTTCTCTTCATCCTCGTCCTCTTCCTCTTCGTCTGCGAACGGGAATGCGCGCCTTGGGGGGAAGACGCTTCACGCTGGGAGAGAATATGTCGCGAAGATCTTTGGGCGTGCCCTTCACCTTACCGCTGGTGGCAGGAGAAGCCCGCGGTGCCGGGCTCGAGAATGGAGTGACACGGGAGGCGAGAGGCTTAGGAGCTACACGGGAGGACGGCTTGCCGCCAGACCCGGAGGAGAGTGGCGCGCGCAAAACATGGGCTTGAACCTCCTCTTCCTCTTCGTCGTCGGACATGATGCGGTTGCGCGCGCGGGTCTTTCCTTTGGTGGGGGACACTTGGGGAGGGTAATCGTCTTCTTCGTCTTCTTCCTCGACGTAGAACTCTTCCTCCAGTGGGATGTTATCGAGGTCGTCTTCGAGGCTAGAGGATGGAAGAGATGGCTGGCGACTTTGAAGGGTGGCGGTGGAAGAGGCGGGAGGCGGGCGACCGAAAGAGATCCTTTGTTCGGTCTTCGAAGAGCCGGCTATGCGAGCGCTGCCGCCAAGGGATTGTCGTACCACTAACAAGAATGAAACGTCAACGATCCCTTTCACGGCCCAAGAAATACGTTCTTACACGCTGTTTGTTTCACAGCCATCCCAGGAGTCGACACCGTGACCGTCCCGACGACTGAACGAACAGACTCCCAGCAGCTGCTGTGGATCTCCACCGCCGCGCCGCGACATACAGTCAAATCGTCCGTCTTGAATACGACCGGATCTTTTCCTTCGGTTCCAAGCAGCTCGTTAGAAAGGCTGACTAGATCCTGCGATGACTGTCAGTGCAAGCATGTGTGCAAGACTGCGGACAACGCACCGCGTAAGTCTGCGGGACCTGCACGAGGATCCGTTTCGTTCCATCACTTAGGACAAGAACATCCCCGCTTCCAGTAGGGCCACCAAGAGTAGATTGAACAAGCATACTAGACAGAGGCCAGAGGCGAGGTGTGGGGACGATGATGGTCGGGGGAAGATGACGGGCGCTCAAGTTGAATTGTGCCAAAGTAACAAGGGGTTATCCGCACGTGATCGTGATTTCAACCGCATTTCAAGTAGAAATCATTGCTTCTCGATTCCTCGGAGTCTCGTCCTCGTCCTTTATATCTTTCTCTTCATCTGTCATCCATCTTCACATCCCATCTCAAGGCTCACCGTATCCTCGGCATATATCTTGAAGTACATGTCGGCAATCTTTTCTGATATCCCAGAGCCCGAGGTCGTCGATTTTGGACCTCCCTTCGATGACGAGGACGCCGATCTCATCCTCCGCTCATCCGACAACATAGACTTTCGCGTGTACCGTGTCGTCATCTCAAAATCATCTGCGGCTCTTAAAGAAAAAATACGGAATGCAGAACGCGGAACCTCGGACAAGGCAAAGGGTACGCCGGACGGTGATCGCGGGTCCCTTCCCGTGGTGGCAATGCCTGCCAACTCGGATACCTTGCACTCACTCCTTTCCACCATCCTCCCCGTCCCAATCTACATCCCCGAATCCCTTGAAGGAGCAGCCCCTGTACTATCTCTCGCAGTTAAACACGAAATGAGCACATCCGTAGACCTCATCCAAAAATTTATCCTGGCCGACTCTCTCGGAGTGGTTCAGACGATGGATCCGTATCAAGCATACTTTCTTGCGTGCAGATACGACCTATCGAAGGTGGCCATACTTGCTGCATCCCGTACTGTTTCTCAACCGATGACAGTGGAGAATTGCGTGAGCGAGAGCCTTCGTTTCGTCAGTGCATCTGCGTTGAATGCACTGTGGAGCTTTCACTCCCAATCGACGTCGGTGACGTGGTGGGGCCCGTGGAGAAGTATCCCTCGACGGGTGCGCCATCTTCACTCCGCTGGGGTTTCCCTTAGCTCACTATTATGTTACAGAGTGCGAACGACGTCATTGCGCCTTGTTTTGCAGAAACTGTCAAACCAGTCGTTATCCCACGGGCACACGGTCCTCCTTTTGATCGATCGGATGCAGATATTATCTTACGATCCTCTGACGGAGTCGATTTCTCCATTCACAAGGCGATCCTTGCCATGGCATCACCCGTGTTTGAGGGAATGTTTACCTTACCACGTCCCATCGACTACGACGAAGGTCCCAACAACGTGCCGATATTGGATGTATCCGAGAGCTCTAAAACCCTGTCCATCCTGCTGTCTACGATCCTCCCTGTACCTGCTCCTGCTTTTTCCAGGACAAACATCGAAGAGATATTTCCCGCCCTTGCTGCAGCCGAAAAATACGAGATGACCTGTGCCTCCAGCTGGATCCGCGTGCTTCTTCGTCAGCATGGCGATCCGGTCACCTTGATGAACGCTTTCCGAGCGTATGATATTGCCAGTCAATGCAGGCTCCGTAACGAAGGGGGGACAGCCGCCCACCTCACCTTACGCCTTCCCATGACGTTCAAATATATGACCAAAGACCTGCACACCATTTCAGGGGCAGCTCTCTGCGCTCTATGGCAGTACCGGAAGGCATGCTTTCAATCAGCCCAATCGTGTTTTCAGGATGCTTGCAAGCCGTCCACCTCATTGAACACAAGCTTACAATCGGTGTGTGAACTCGGAATATGCATAGGTCTTGATCCAGAGACAAAGTTACCCCTATGGTGGAATCAATTCTTTGAGAACTATGTGGCCCGCTTCTCGGACGCTACGCAACCGCTGCCCCAGATGAATGGCTTGGAATTGGAGGGAGCCTTTCGCGGCGCGATACCGAACGGCCACGGAAATGAATGCGGTGCTTGCAAAAATATGATCACGTTGGTCTGCTCACTCCTGACCAATGAGCTTAAAATGGCGGTGGAGAATGTACGTGAAGCTCCGCAGGTGGGCTACCCGTGCTGACATGTGTTCCTTCAGGTTTCCATCGATTTCGACGCATGGTGAAGGGTGCTAGAAGTGTCCCAGATACTAATCGCACTGGTGCGTGTTACGGCGGTGATAGAGCCTTGGACTCCGAGGGCGGATTTACATTGAGACACGGGCGGTGAACCATGTTGATTGCGCTGTATGATATACGTCGGATCTCATAGGCTTACAGTGTTCCGTCCGCTCTGAGTGGTTGATTGATGATTCAACGGCGTTGCCGCGCTGGACATATCGGTCACGTGATCGTGAGGCCATTGCGTACTTGGTCTTGCCAATATTCTTGTTATAGAGTAGTGGTAAGTGCATGTTACCTCGACGCCATTCCATCATCTACCCGTTCTATCCACCCATTCGAACACCTTCCTCCGGGATAAATATCCTCAATGGATTCTCCTGTCGAAAAGGCCCCAAGCGATTTCGGACCTCCGTTTGACGATGCCGACGCTGATCTCACTCTACGTTCCTCAGATATGGTAGATTTCCATGTCGACAAGAGAGTGGTGTTCAAGGTATCGCTACGTTTGAAGGAATCTATTGAGGCTCTCACCATGGTTTCCGCCGGCACCGACTCCTCTATCACTCCAACCCGAGTTGTACTTCTCCTCCCGGAGTCTTCGAAAGTCCTCAGCACTCTGCTCTCCACCATCCTCCCCGTGCCCATCCAGTACCCTGGCTCTTTTGAAGAAATGGCGGCCGTTCTGTCTGCTTCCAAGAAATACGGAATAGCAGCGTCATCCTCCATAATCAGCGAGCTCATCCGAGCCAACAGATACGATGGCCCGCGGCCACCGTGGTCAATCGGATCCGTAGATCCTTTCCAAGCATACTATATCGCATGTCGGTACGGTCTGGAAGAGGAAGCCGCTTTGTCCGCGCGACTCGGTTGCAACAGGAGTCTCTCGATAGAGCAGTGCGTTGGGCCCGAGCTCGTATACGTATCTGGGCCCGAGCTGTACGCGCTGTGGTCTTATCACAAGGATACTGTCAAGCTTATGAGGAAGACCGTGCGGTCCTTCTGCGCAGATTCTGAAACCCGAAAGCTGTGGATAACAGAGACGGCGTGCCGAGGCGATATCGTTCACGGAATTCCACACTGGCTTTCCGCCTTTATCCAAAAGGCTGTCGAATCATTCTCAATCGATGACGCCACGACGTTCCACCAGGCCCTTTCAGATCATGCTCTAAGGAGCAAGTGTAACCACTGCCGTACTATTCCATCCCATATCGTGCGACGTTTCAGGGAAGAATTGAACGAGTCTGTGACAAAAGCTAGGGACGAGGTACGTACGCTGAAGGATATCCTCCAACACAGATAGCTAACGTGCACTGTCCTGTCAATAGGTTCGATTTCGCTCAAAGAACCTTGGCAGAAGCCCTCGTTCTTTGCTACATTCAAACAGGCCAACAATCACACCTCTTCCCACATTCGCGCGCCCCGACGCCGATATTATTTTACGCTCTTCCAATGGAGTGGATTTTGCTGTTTACAAGTCAACCTTGGCTCTAGCTTCGCCAGTTTTTGAGGATATGCTTTCACTTCCCTTAGTGCCCACCGACGGCTCGAATAAGCCCTCTGTCTCAATGGAAGAGGATGCTTACACTCTCAACGTTCTTCTCTCCATGATATTTCCCGCTCCGGTCATCGTTCCCGCTACAATTGAAGACGCCATCCTCGTCTTTGCTGCGGCCCAAAAATATGACATGGATAGCACATCAAGCTTACTGAAGGCCCTGTTTTACAAAGGCGATATGCAGCGTAACCATATCACCATTGACAACGCATATCGCATTTACGGGCTAGCATCCGAATTCAATCTTCGAGACGAAGCAGCCCAAGCAGCCCGTCTTACGCTTCACCTTCCCATGACATTCGATGTGATCGGTGCCGACCTCTACGCAATCTCTGGAAGGGCCCTTTACACGTTGTGGAAATATAGGACTGCCTACTTGAAGGCGTCGTTGGATGGCCTTTCCAATACATTGCAGCCAGCCTACGGGTCTATCTGTAGAATGTATACCGTAGGGCAGTGCATCATGAGCACCCGCGACACCAGGCGTCACTATTCATTGCCCCCGGTGTGGTTGCGGTCTCTCGAGGAGTTAGCCGCACGCTTTTCGGATGCAACGCAGCCGATCCCACAGATAGATACGCTTTGTGCAGAGTTGTGGAACACGATCCATCCTTTGCCTCGTGTCAGGCCAGGATCCCCACTGCCCTCCGAATTTACAGAGTGTGCATGCAAGTCCTGCCGCCGCATTTTCGCAGGGAAGGGCATCCCCATTGCCATCAATAGGGAGTTTCGCATGCCCAAAGTACGTGTTTGCGCTGCCAACCTTGTTTCAATGGGCTGATCCACGCAGGTTGAAAAGAAATCAGGTACTGTCCGATGAAAGTATCACGGCACGACGGTCACGTATGAGTCAACCCCCCCCCCCCCCCCCAAATATTATACAAAGAAAAGGATGGAAAAAGAGACCTTCGGATTCAAGCCCCAGTGATACCACCCGTGACTCCAGTAGCAGCGATGCGCGCTTCGGCATCCGCCTCGGTGGTGCAAGCGATCGACTAGGAAGCTCGTCGGTTAGAGAACATAGTCCTCGTTGAAGGAGGAAAGTAGCGTACCGTTCCAGCATCGTTGACGAGTGGGAGGGCCGCGCACGTCGTGCCTCCAGCGCATGCCGTTAACGTGAAGGTACCCCCGACGCACTGTGCGAACGAGCCACCGACGCAGGCCTGATCGCCTTCCGTGCAGGTCGAAGTGGCCGACAAGGCTGCGAATTGCGCGTTGAGAGCCTGGGCATCCTTTCCGTTTTCTATAACCAAAACTTGTGTTAACGGTGAGATTTGGGAACGAAGAAGGTACTAACGAAGGAGGAAGGGCTGGCTTGGCGGCGCACCAGGGATTTCAGAGGCGGCGACTGTCCCGTCCGTGCTGGGAGCCCTACAACATGTAGCACGATCAGCATCTGACCGTTGCAGTATGTCAAGATTACGAGCTAACCTTCCGCTGGCGGCGGGCGTTCCGGGAGATTGCACTAGCGTATCGAGCTGCACACCGTCGGGGACGGGACCCTGTGGGCTCGCGGGGCATGAACCAGGCGGGCTCACAGCGCTCAGGCCAAGAGGAACGTTGCCCGTCTGGTCGCCGCTGAAGTCGGTGAAGTCGGAGCCAGCGAATTGACAGTGAAACAGCCCGTTGAGCTCGGCGTTCTTCGGGGCGGTCTGGCAGTATGGGACTTGCAGGCTGTCGGGCTGATCCGACGAAAGCTACGTCAGTATCAGCATCAAGGGAGAAAGACGGAGTCGTACCGCGTTGCGGGGCTGCTGAACAAAGATCTGTGCGAGTCTGATCATGTCGGGATTGTTGTTGAGTTGCTTGGCCAGATCCACCATTTCATCGGCGGCATTCTGCTGATCACAGTTCCCGCCGGCGGCGAGCAGGGTCATAAAAGCGGTTTGGGAAATGGTGTTGCATTGGGCAGCGCCGCCTGCGGTTTCCTGCAGGCCAAAAGGTGGTCAGCATCGAAGACGCGCGGAGACCTGGGCTGTCACGTACACAAGCTTGAACCCAAAGCTGAGTGGAATCCGAAATGGTCTGCGCGATACGCTTCTGGAGTGGGCGACCGGAAGCGATAGAGGCGACGAGGGAGAGCGAGAAGAGAGAGGTAAAATACATCATGGTAAGAAACTGAAGAGGTAAAAGGACCGAGGTGAAGTCGATATAGATACAGCGGAAGTGAACTTGTAAAATGAAGTCAAAACAAAGGGGCGATAGGGCTACAAATGGAGCACCGGGCTCAGAAGACGAGGGTAAGTAAATGAGAGGAAAGTTGACTGAGGATGGGGTTCAGTGTACAGAGAACACTTTATACTGCTCGTGCAACCCCTGAAATGCCCGGGTGCACGATGCCTTATCCTCCTTTCGGGCATCGCGGATACAAAAGGAGAGAAAGGGACGTTGGGCGGTGTGCATCTACGACCTCAGACAAGAATTTCAGCTGGATGATACGATAGAAGAGATGAAGCACGCTGACCGTTCATACCGGTTCATCGACTGTACATGGCCCTTGATCACCGTCAATATCAACCGTGGCCTTGTTACTACAGTCCCACATTCTCTGCTCTGCCCTTGGAGCGACTTCCGTATTGATGAGATATCCCACGAAGCCATCCTGTCCGGAAGAGATGATATAGACGTGCAATGTGCTGTAGCCTGGTTCCAGCTAAGGTGGTCAGAGTCTTGAGACTCTTGGAACCACCGTACGACAGCGTATCGAGTTCGTAGACCAGCATCTGAGGTATCCAAGATGAAGCTACGAGCCTTGCATAGCGACCGTCGCAGAGCACGTACCACGAAGGTCGACCATATCGAACCGCTAAGTAGATGGGTATCATGGGAGTTTCGTACGTCCGCCATCATGATCATAGATCATGTTGCAAGGAAACCTTAGGGACGAGCGTGCTGAGGTGTCCCGGGTGGTACGAGGAAGCGGACCGATGCGCTTGAGATGGTGGTGGTTACAGTCAACGGTATCGGAACGAACAAGCTTGACTGAGAGTCACGCCGCGCCGCGGGGACTCAACGGACTCAATGGACGAGTTGATCAACGCTGCAGTGCAATTCACTCGATTCACCGTTCACTGTGCTCAGCAAAACTCTCGGCAAGCACGCGCAGATTTCGATACGGCACTTGGGACAGGGTTACAATCAAGATACGGTACTGATAGCTACAGCCTCTACAGTCCACTAGCCTGAAAATTGGGATCATCAACCTGTAGCAACAGCACACACATATATAAGCATGATATTCGCTCCGAGTGAAGATGGAATGCTGGTTCACCTTCCGTCGGATGATTGTCATCTGCGAGCACAGGAAACGGGAAGACGTCACCTTCTAATGACGGGGGTAGCTCATCCTGCCCAACGACGATCTGCACGACAACCCGTCAACATATCAGAAATGGGGCGATTTCGGTCCTAACAGAGCTGAATTCTGACCGTCGAAGCGAGTTGCTGTTGTGACGCTGGAGTTGAGCACGTCGCGTTCTCCGTGCTGTTCGTGGAGATCCTGCTGTTCGTGGCGGTTGGCGAAGTTCCATCCGCGCTGTTGACCGTCTCGGTGATCAGCTATCTCTTTAGCAACCGGCGTCTGACCGCGCCTTACTTGAATGGAACGCCTGGACTCGAGACGAGCGTTTGAAGCTGCTTGCCATCTGGAACAGGACCGCTGGGGCTAGCGGGACACGCGCCGGGTGGGTTTACTGGTGCATTCAGCCCCAAGGGGATGGTCTCGGTCTGGTTGCCACTGGGACTGAACTTGGTAAAATCAGAGCCCGAGAACTGGCAGTGAAAGAGCCCGTTGAGCTCAGGGTTCTTCGGAGCCCTTTGACAGAACGGGAATTGCGACTTGTCTGGCTGAAAACACGTCGATAGGTAAACATGTGCTACTTGGAGAGGAGATGGCATACCGAACTGTGCGCCTGTTGCACGTATATCTGAGCCAACGAGAGTGTATCTGGGTCATTGAGCTGTTTCGCAAGGTCGACCATGTTATCTGCGGCGTCTTGCTGAGCGCAGATGGGAGAGAAAGAAGACAGAGAGCCAGAGGCTATAACAGCGAGGTTGTTGCACTGTGAGCCCCCGCCAGCACTCTTCTATAACATCACAGTCAGCGTATTTCCCTGCAGTGACACGCTATAAACCCACACAAGCTGCTTGCCACGCCGACGTTGCGTCCCCTTCAATCTGACTGATACGCGGATGGAGAGGAAAGGCGAGGCCGGCGGACACCGCGAACGTCGAAAGTAATCCGTAGACAAGATGGACCATCAGTGAGGTGGCGTCGGACAAGTTAGATGAGAGTTGGTGAAATGATATAGGGATAAGGTCGAACGAATGTGATATTGAATGAGCGACGATGGAAGATAGGAGCGCCGGGCTCGAAGACGACTGGGGATGAAGGCAAAACGGGGGTAAGGGTCAACCTAACAGTAACAACCAATTCGCCAAACCAGAGTTCTTATAGCCTTCAGTTTACCTGATATGCCCTTGGGGCTAGCTACCAGTGCATCGACGACCGTGATGTTGGATCAAGGATATCATCGACAGCACGGATGTTCTGCGGCTTCATATCCTGTTCGCTGTGCTTGATTGAAACACGGCGGGTACTAATGCGACCGCTGGAGATAGATAGGAAATCCTAGTATACTTGAGGTCATAAAAAGATCAGAAGACGCACGAGCGTTCAGCAGAAATTGCACAAGGAGTCTGATGTTGTCCACCAGCGAAGTATCACAACCATCTACATCAGCAACGAGAAACGTATCGCCCGCACCAGAAGACGTAGAGAATCATCGCTGTGTCCTGCCGAATCAATTGCCAGTTGCCGTCCCGAACAGTTACATGGTTCGATAAAATAGCAAACGCGAGTACGAACCAAAAGAGAGGATAGAATATGCATACTGAACATGCCAGTGACGGTGGATGCAGGGGGGATGAGAGAATCGGAATTTCGGAAGAAGCGTGATAGCAGCACGAACGCGTTACGTCACGCGTGTGAAAGTCACGGAGGAACGCAGTGACCTCGACGCGGCACACGAGGCGCTAAATCCCAGTCGCGTCTCACCGCTACCCCACCCATCGCCAATGCCTCCCAAGC
This sequence comes from Amylostereum areolatum, assembly GCA_012932865.1. Taxonomy (NCBI): domain Eukaryota; kingdom Fungi; phylum Basidiomycota; class Agaricomycetes; order Russulales; family Stereaceae; genus Amylostereum; species Amylostereum areolatum. Next base: position 54,814 of record SAXG01000064.1, on the reverse strand, counting down.
GCAAGCAAACAGGTGAAGTGACAAAAAAGGGACGTCTCTTCGCATTCCTAATTTTTTACGCGTTCCATGTGCCGTAGACGATACCACTTCGGCGCCCGCCGCGACGAAGAAAGCCAAAGCGACGGCGACGCGTGCTGCTCCCGCGAAGGCGATGGGAAAAGCTGCTTCCACCGCCAGTGCGAAGACCCCCCAAACTTCCACGACCTCTGCCGCCACGTCGCGTGTCGTCGCGACCCCTGCCGTCACGGAAGCGGCCGCCCCCCCAAAGCCCGTCTACACTGGCAAATTCGACCTTTATTCCACGCGCCTCAAGTTCCTCATGTCGGAGTATCTTCCAGAGGGCACTTCCAAGCCCCGTCACGAGGCCGTCTACAACAAGATTTTGACATACCAGGCGAAGAACGACTTTACCGTGCGTATCGCGCTCATGGACTCCGACCCAGCTTCGGGCAAGTTTCACACCGTCTGCATCACGAACCCTTTCAGCGAGGAGCCTATCGAGGAGCCCATTTTTATCACGGGTGGAAAAAACCAGGACGTCACCTTCGACAAGGGAGAAGGGGCACACGTGTCGGCAGAGGGCGCGGCGCGGAAAGCTCCTGGCTATGCCGCAAACCTTGACTTCGAGGGTGACAGCGCGAACGGCTGCATAGGCGTCATTGGTGGGAACGGATCCATCAAGATGCGGAAGATGTGGGAGAAGATCGTGGATGGCGAGCGCAAGGAGCTCTTCGAAGGTTATTGCTGCGTCAGGGTGCAGCACGGCGCCATGCTACGCAGCAAGGGCCACGGTCCCTCGAGCACCTTCAATATGCCGTTCTGGGCCATCCGCGCCCGGAAAGACGACGACGGCAAGGAGATCGGGATCGATGCGGGGGATGGACGGCACGTTTCGCGTTCTTCGGGACTCGACGACGACGACGACCTCGGATTTGGCGGGTATGATGAGTCTGATGAGTCTGAGGAGGATGGCGATAGCGATGACGATTCCAGGCCAACGTTTGGAATTATGTGGGACATGTATGGCGGAGGAGGAAGCCGGAGGCACTATGGATGCCACTGAAAGTGTCTCGATCTTTTGGCCGGATTTTTGCTGCAGGTTTCGAACGATGCATCTACTTCTGGTTTCTTGACTCCAGTTAGCCTTGGACCATGTATACGTCTCCAGTTAATTACTTATCTCGTTTGTCCTCGACATACGTACTTGCGTACATGCACTCTTCCGCCGTCCGAAAACGTTTCCGCTTCCGTGACATCAAAACGCGTTCCGTAACGCGCGTAGAAGTCACGCAAGAACGATCCGACGCGTGACAGGCGCTAAATCCTCTTGTCACTGCGGTCCCTGCACCAATCGCCAATGCCTCCCAAGCGCAAACAAACAGGCGAGGAGACTGAAAATGAGCGCTACTCCCTATCAACTCCCTATCTTTTGACCTGCTGTTTTGTAGACGACGCCGCTCCGGCGCCCGCGACGAAGAAAGCCAAAGCGACGACGGCGCGTGCTGCTCCCGCAAAGACGAAGGGGAAAGCCTCTTCCACTGCCCTTGCGAAGACCTCCAAAAGTGCCACGACCTCTGTTGCCCAAAGTGCGACCACAACCGCCACGTCGCGTGTCGTCGCGACCCCCGCCGTCGCCGAAGCAGCCGCCCCTCCGAAACTCGTCTATACCGGGAAATTCAACCTCTATTCCACGCGTCTCAAATCCCTCATGTCGGAGTATCTCCCCGAAGGTGCCTCGAAGCCCAGTCGTGAAGCTTGAAGCCGTATACAACAAGATCTTGACCTTCCAAGCGAAGAACGACTTCAGCGCGCGCATTGCGCTGGCAGATTCCAACCCGGCCTCGGGGAGATTCCACACCGTGGTCATCACGAATCCTTACAGCGATGAGGCTATCGAAGAGCCAGTCCACATCACAGGAGGAAGGGCGCAGGACATCACATTCGATAAGGGAGAAGGGGCGTGTGCGTCGGCCGAAGGCCCAGCCAGCAAGGCTCCCGGGTACACCGCATTGCTGACATTCGAGGGCGACAGCGTGCACGGCTGCATAGGAGTCACCGGTGGAAACGGACTTATCAAGATGCGAAAGGTCTGGGAGAAGATCACGGACGACGAGTGCAATGAACTCTTTGAAGGCTACTGGCGCGTCAAGGTGCAGCACAGCGCCATGCTCCGTCGTAAGGGTCATGGCCCCTCGACGACCTTCGATACGCCGTTCTGGGCTGTCCGCGCCAGGAAAGGCGAGGACGGCAAGGAGATCGGAATCGAGGCAGGGGGGGCCGTCTCGCGTCCACCAAGCCCCGACGACGACAACGACAACGACGACGACGAATGGGATTCTGGGGAAGACGAAGACGAAGAATTCGGTTGTAGCTACGACTCCGACGGTGGCGCCAGCTACGACAGCTGGGACGAATACGACGACTTTTACGGGGCGTCGTCGAATGGGAAGAAAGGACTTGGTCCCCGGTTGACCCCCGAGGAGGCTGGCGATTACTACCTTTTTGGAATCATGCCCGCACGTTACCGCGGTGGCCCTTCTCGCCCTACCCGCCCGCGAACCCACTGAAGGAAGAAAGCAGCTGGATTCATCTTCTCCCACTCATGTTTCTTGAAATATTGCATCTTTATGCGTACCCTTTCCGCCAGCGGATACATATATACCATATAGTCGTATCTAGCGAACATTTGCGCATACAACGACACAGACGAATGGAACAAAGGTCAAGCTTGAACTCGGACCTTGAAGTCATTCGTCGACTCTGTTCAATTGTAGTTTGTATCCACCCGCCTAGAGACAAGTGGAAGTACTTACTCCCGACATACTCCCGAAAAGAATCGCGTTTTGTAGGTTCCTTATCACACAGACCAAACGATAGTAGATGCATGTAATTGCAAGGGTTACTACTGAGTGGGGGGTTTGGGGTTGGGGAGGGGGGAGGTAGAGCAATAGTCGTAAGGGAGGATGCCTCTTAGCAATGAGGCAATAGAGCGATACGTGAGTTGGGGCAGGACGTAAAGCGTGTGTACAGTATTGTATAGTATAATATGGAAAAGATGCGCGATGGGGGGTGGGTCATGACAATGCAGGGCGGACAATACTTTTCCGGGGGCAATCTAACCAGCAATGGGGGGGGGAGCGTGGGCGTGAGGGTTATGCGACAAGCAGAGATCATAAGGTAATGCGACGGAACGACGGAAATGACAGCAAGAGACGACGACGACGGAAAGTGAAGGCGTTTAGTCCTTCTTCTCTTCATCCTTCTTCTCGGCGTTCTCAGAGGCAGCCGCCTCAGCGTTGCGCTTCTCGTAAACCTGGAGAGTAAATGTTAGAATAGAAGGAACGGTCAGAGACAATTTTAACGCACCTTCTGGAAGAGACCGAGCGACGCCTGCTGGGTCTCGTTGATCTTCTCCCGGATGGCATCCGCGTTGACGGCGTCACCGGCTTGACCAGTGGCAGCGAGCTCACGCAGCTCAGAGATGAGCTTCGTGACCTTCTCCTTCTCCGTGGCATCGAGCTGGTCTTTGAACTCGTTCATGGCTGTGAAAGGTTGGTCAGAAGCGGGAACGCACAGAAAAGGAATAGTACAACTTACCCTTCTCGGTGTCGGTGCAAACGGACTCAGCCTTGTTCGCCTCTTCGATGATGTCACGACGAGCTTTGTCCGCCTCCGCGTACTGCTCCGACTCAGAGACCATGCGCTCGATCTCCTTGTCACTGAGGCCGGACGACGAGGCAATGGTCATGGACTGATCCTTGTTCGTCGCCTTGTCCTTCGCAGACACATTCACGATACCATCTTGAAAACACAGCGTTAGAGCGTCCGAACATTTCAGAAGACTCCTACTTACCAGCATCGATGTCGAACGTGATCTCGATCTGAGGAACACCCTTGGGCGCGGGAGGTATGCCAACGAGGTTAAAGTTGCCGAGGAGCTTGTTGTCCCGGACGAGCTCGCGTTCACCTTGGTAGATCTTCACCTCGATCGCTGTCTGTCCATCAGCAGCCGTGGAGAAAACCTGGGACTTCTTCGTGGGGATAGTCGTGTTGCGCGAGATCAGCTTGGTCATGATACCGCCAAGCGTCTCGATACCTGCCAGCAGCGCTGTAAGTAGGGGTCGAGCTAGCTAACGACGGCGACGGCTTACCGAGGGAGAGAGGAGTAACGTCAAGGAGGAGGATATCCGTGACGTTGCCGGCAAGAACACCACCCTGGATGGAAGCGCCGATGGCCACAGCCTCATCGGGGTTGACACCCTTGGAGGGGTCACGACCGAAGATGGTCTTGACGGTGTCCACCACGCGGGGCATACGAGTCATACCGCCGACGAGGATGACCTCGTTGATGTCTGAAGCCTTGACACCAGCGTCCACGAGTGCCTTCTTGCAGGGGTCAACAGTCCTGTCAATAAGTGCCTTGGTGAGAGACTCGAATTGAGAGCGAAGGAGCTTCGTGTTGATGTGCTTGGGGCCAGAGGCGTCCGCGGTGATGAATGGCAAGTTGATCTCCGTCTGGGACGTTGACGAGAGTTCAATCTTAGCCTTCTCCGCCGCTTCACGAATACGTTGGATGGCCATACGGTCACTACTGAGGTCGATGCCTGACTCCTTCTTGAACTCGTTCAGGATGTGGGTGACAAGAACGACGTCGAAGTCTTCGCCTCCCAAATGCGTATCACCGTTCGTCGACTTCACCTCGAACACACCGGACTGCATCTCGAGAATGGAGATATCGAAGGTTCCTCCACCAAGGTCGTACACAGCGACCAAGGAGTTGTCGGTACGCTCAAGACCATAAGCGAGGGCAGCGGCCGTCGGCTCGTTGATGACACGAAGAACCTCGAGACCGGCAATCTGACCCGCATCCTTGGTCGCCTGCCGTTGGGCATCGTTGAAGTACGCGGGGACGGTGATGACGGCATGACTACCAAAACAGCGTAAAAGACGGGGCCAATATTCGTCGAAAAGCGCACTTACTTGACTTTCTTATTCAAAAATTGCTCAGCCGTTTCACGCATCTTGACGAGCACCATGGATGACAGCTCTTCAGGAGACTGAAGAGTAACGTGAACAACAAGTCAGGAGGATGCATGCGAAAGGGGCTCACATATGTCTGGGTCTTCCCTGCGGCCTCCACCTCGATGGCAGGACGGCCGTCGGACTTGCTAACGATTTTGAACGGCCTGCGTAAGGAAGCGTTGAGGTGATAGTGTACAGAGGAGTGCAAGCGATGACGTACCAGTGAGCCGCGTCGTCCCTCACCTCTTTGTCGCTGAACTTGCGACCAATCAACCGCTTGAAGCCGAAGACGGTATTTTGGGGGTTGACAACCGCTTGACGTTTCGCCGGTTGGCCAACCAGGCGTTCGCCGTGTTTTGCGAACGCAACAACAGACGGTGTTGTCCGCGCACCCTCCGCATTCTCAATCACACGAGCTGTCTTGCCCTCCATGACGGAGACGCAAGAGTTTGTCGTTCCCAAGTCAATACCCACGACGGGGCCTGTTTACAAAGCCAAGGATTAGCAAGGGTATGTGAATGCCTGCCACGTCGAACATACCAGAGACTTTTGAGTTCATGTTCCTCGCGATCATGGACCGCGGAAGACCCTATATAAGGCATCAGAACAGTGACCACGGGAGAGAGTGTGCCGTTACATACAGCATAGTTGCCAGTGCGCGCAACGGCGGTGCGGAGGGAACGAGCAGCGGTGAACATGGTGAAGGGAGGTGGAGGATGAGAAGAAGCGCGCGTTGCTGGCACTCCTCATTTTTTGAGGGAAGATAAAGTAAGCAAGCAAATTATGTAATCGGAGCACCATCCGTCCCTGGAACATTCCGGAATCGTCCACCACTGACTCCGACGACGTCCAAAATCCGCTGAAAATAGCTCGAAATGAGCGAAGATATTCCCCTGCCTTTGCCCAAGCCTCATATGTGTGCAAACGGACATCTTCGACCACTCGTCGACGCGCTGTTACTCTTCCTGAGGGCGAACGATGGTCTCCTGACACCCACTTTCACGTGCCCCACACGGCTGCGACGCCGGCGTTCTGTTTCCCCGCATTCATCAGGTCCAAGTTGTGGATGAGAGGCAGCCGCTCGGAACAACCACACCCACGACCACCACCGGCACAAATCTCCTCAAAAATACGATGGCGGCCCCTGTAGAACCCAAGAAGATCGGTGGCGAGTTTGGCGAGATTCGCGCCAACATCGACATCGCCAATCTAAATGCGTACATTGGCAAGGCCGTTCCTTCTATCAAGGCTCCGGTAGCCGTCAAGCAGTTCAAGGTGAGTAGCATTCTACTTGCGCTTTGCCCATGGCTGATCTGTCTTTCAGTTTGGCCAGGTGCGCATGGTTTATTCAGTCCCACCGAGGTGGATGGTGACGTCGATTGTAGTCCAACCCGACATATTTCCTTACAGATGCAAGGTGCGCATTATTTCAATGACGTTTATGCAAATTCTCACACTGTCTGCAGCGGGGACCGCTTCGTGCTACGAAAGAAACCCGCCGGCCAGCTCGTCTCGCAGACCGCGCATCAAGTGGAACGCGAGTTTACCATGTTGAACGCCATTCACAAACACAACACGAACCCGTCCACACGTCCCGAGCAACGTGTTCCCGTCCCCGAGCCTATAATCCTTTGCGAAGATAATTCTGTCGTTGGGACGCCTTTCTACATCATGGAGTTCCTCGATGGACGCATATTCACCGACACGACCATGCCCGAGGTATCCGCAAAGGACAAGCGCGAATGGTGCGTGCCCCTCTTTGCATTTTCTTTATATTATCTTGACATCTCAACAGCTGGTTGTCGGCCGTTCAAGCTCTCGCCGCCCTTTCCTCTCTTGACCCCGCTGCTCTTGGTCTCTCCAACTTCGGACCCTCCTCGGCCTATTTCCCACGTCAACTCAAGTCTCTCACCCGCGTCTCCCTTGCGCAGGCGGCCGTCACTGACATCGAAACTAACAAAGCTGTCGGGAAGATTCCCCGCTTTGAGGAAATTATTACTTGGTACAGCACTCATCTCCCGGACGAGCGCAAAACGGGTCTCCGCATCGTCCATGGGGACTACAAGCTTGATAACATGATTTTCCACCCCACCGAAAATCGTGTCATTGGCATTCTCGACTGGGAGCTGTGCACTCTCGGCAGTCCGGTAAGCTTGATCTCTACATCCAGCTGGAGGCCCTTTATACCCTGATGCTAACCTCGAAACAAACAGTTGGCGGACTTGGGGAACCTTACTATGCCATGGGCAATTGACTGGAACTCCGTCCGAGTCCCGCCCGCGGCGGCCAACTCCATCACCTTACGGGGTTTTAAAAGCTCTCCTGAGGACATGCCCATACCGCTGGAAGAACTCGAACGCGAGTACTGCCGTCTGACAAAGCAGCCGTACCCCATCCATGAAATGGTCTTTGTTAGGAGCTGGATGCTTCTCCGAGTACGTTTCATGTTCGCTTCATCAAATAACAGTTGTTCATTGTGGCGTAAAGCTTGGGATCATTGCTCAGGGCATCGCGGCGCGTCAAGCGCGGCGACAAGCTAGCTCGGAGCAAGCGTCGAGCTATGGTCTCATCTATCCCGTTTTCGGTGAGCTCGCCGTCACGGCGTTGGAGAGCGAGGGTATGAGCCTGCCAGCATCGTCGAAGCTATGATCGTTTTGCTTCACCTCATTTTTTCTGTCCTCGTCATTCCTCATCCAATTCAATATTCATCCACATATTCACATCACAATTCTATGCGTGTGTATTCGGCACAAGTACTGCATATCAACATCTATAACATCAGAGTCGAAACGAAAGGGGCGATATCTCGAACATCACCAGATCAAACTAACAGTGCCATGGTATCGTGGTGGGTGGTAAGGGTGGTAATAAGGTGGCTGAAAGTGCGGTTCAAAGGGTGAAATGACGGTAGGCCATGCACAGTATACACGAGGCTAGGCTAGCTGTTGCTAGAACGAGGTGATGGCAGCAAAGACATCAGAAAGCCCAGTTGCCTTGATTGTAATGTGTTTCTGGCACTGGAAGAACGATTTCTTCGTCCTCACGGGGGAGTTGCTGCCAACAGGCCTCCGACTCGGAGAACTCGGTTTACCATGCTTGCTCTGTCCGCCCGGCTTTGGTCCAGGCGACCCGGATCCTCCGTTATCATTGACTTCCCTTGCGATCTCCGCCTTTTGTACGGGTTAATGTCATCTGGTGGTCAGGAGGGCGAGATACGCACAGCGACATTCGCGCGAAGAGTCTTGAGGTCGAGCAGGATGGCCCTGAGTTTCCATGACAGGCCGCAACAGAACATGACAAACTGCCTTCCCCATCCAATGGCACCGTGTGATTGGGCGCGTAGAGGGTACAGTTTCGTTTGAATCCTACGAATAAGTGTGAATTCCTTGTCTGACACAGTAGGAGTTGCGTAGGAATATTCACGATAGCAATTCGGCGCGGTAATTTTCGATCTCTTCGCGAGCAATTCCGCCCTCGGTGGCCCAATCCAACATGTTGTCCGTCTCGTAAGCCGCAGAATCTAAGTGGTGCAACAAGTGACGAGGAAGGTATAGAGAAATAATGGCATGAAGGAGAGCGAGTGTGCCGACGGCGCCAGCAGCTACGCCGAATACATTCATACCTAAGTCTGCACTTGTCGATGACATGGCTAGCTTGTGGGATGCAGAATAAGCTGATGTGTAGCATATGCACGATTTCTACCTTAAATAGTTCTGTGTCCTTCATGGTACAATTGCTGTACATGAGTAAGATCGCGACTGACGACTGGATGGAGTAGGATGGAGTGGACACACTGCTCGGAAATCAATCGGAAAGACAAAATCAGTGGTTCCAGTCTTCCAGATGGCATACATGGAAGATCACTGGCCTCCACCACCACAGGTGTGCATGACGAGTTGGTAGAGCGCGTCTGGCCTTGAGCGATATTTAGTATGACGCCTGGCATCGCCCGGGGAGTTAGGAGACTGACTCGGACAATCCAGCTCAGATGGACCCAGGTGTATCAGCCATCGCAATGCCAGGTGCCCGATGCGAAGAGATCGACGATGAACCGAGATGATATTGCCTATGCGTATGTTCTGCGACTGTAAGTAAGTAAGCGCCGACTCTGAATATCGTCAGAGGTTACGTAGGTCGTGGACTGCGATTAGTCGGCATAAGAGATGGACAACAAGTGTAGATCGACACTGAGATTCTCACAGGATCTAAGTGCACTCCATCATCGATCTGCAGTAACTTGATCCAGGCGAATCCAGTTGTGCCACTGTATCCAAGTGAGCAGAGCCGTGGGACGAATGTACCGGAGTAGTCTTCGGTGCGAAGGAGATAACAATCTAGGAATGTAATCACAGTAAACCGCGCGAGTGGTGGTGCAAGCGAGCCGTGTGTCAAAAACATGGCATTAAGAAAGAGAGAGTCCAGGGTCGGTATACAAGTAGATATTCGAGTCCGAAGTAACCTTTCGATATGTTTGCGATGTGTTGGGACGCACGATCGCCAGTGGTGAACGACCGTCGAACATTGCCTCGTTCCTCGAGGGAGATCTTGACATGTGTTCGTATCGAATCCAGACGGCCGGTGAACTCATGCCACGCCACGGATTGTCGTAAGGCGCGGGAAAAGTCTCTTCAATTCGCCAACTGACGGTGTCCGGGTAGATGTCCCCGCCAAGAATCTCCTTACCAGGCCCGGTAAACTAAAGTCTGGTTCTTCGATACCATCTTCAGGAAGATCCAGTTCTATAATTCCTGGAAATATTCTGGACGCCGCCCGAAGGGTTTGGAGAGATTGCAGATGTTGAAGCCGCAGAACCCGCAGAGTGGAGGGGTCGAGTGCGTGGAGGAGTATGAGAGTGGTATCATTCAAATTGAATCCTGTGAGGGACTCGAGGTGAATGCTGTGACGCTCGCGGCCGACCAGGAATCCTATTGAGAAATCGAAGGACCATGACACGACCAGGTGGTGGAGCAGTGGAAACGCAGAGTGCGGGATAAAAAGACCATCCGATCTCGACTGCCATGAAAGGGTTTCTACGGTAGGATGTGCTTGAAAAAACAAGGCCAGGTGTTGCTCCACTTCTGGGAGCATCGTCCACACCGCTAATGATAGACGTTTGAGCGATGGAAAGCGGCACTGGGAAAAGGAGGCGGTGGTTGGAGAGTCTTCAACTATAGACCGTGATAAATGAAGTGACTATGGATCCTCGTCAGGGTGAGCCATATAATAGAGCTTCGCTCTCACCTCAAGGCGGGAAAGACGCGAGACCATGGTACACAGGCCTGCCAAAACAGGTACACCGAGGTGAGGGAGAGCCAACGCTCTACTCCATAAATCTATACGGAGTGATTCGACGCCCGTGACTTTCCAAAGCTAACAGGCCGCGTAAGCATTGGCATGCAGCAAACGAGAAGGAAGCAAGCACGTACTGGATGTTCCGCCTCGTTGATTGGACTTTCGCGGAGTTCTTGATCCTCAATTGCACCAGAAATGGATATGGTTTCTAACCATGTAAGATGGGAGAAAATGACCGCTAGAGTTCGTGCTTCGCCTAGCGGAGGCACGGTATCAACGTCGGGGCCTCTTGCGGGGTAGTAATATCGCAGCACAATTTCGCGAACCCCGGACATGGTCTGGAGAGCATCTTCAAACGCGGATATGCTTGACCTATACGCAAACATGGACTCGTGAAGAGGGTGTCTGAGCTCGGATGGAATGCGATAGGTTCTGGAAATGCTTGTGCTTGGGCCTCCGCGTTCGTGATACAGCGTAAGCTTCCGCACATATCTGCCAAAGCCTGGATTCTCCGCCATATATCGCCATAGATTCACGTCAAATACGGAAGTTATCAGCGTGTGGTATTCCAGTCGCGGGAGGGCAATGGCCTTGGTATACGAGCAGAGGAGGGCGAACGTAAGAAGGTCGTCGCGGGAAGCCAGGTGATCGATGATCTTCTCGACGATTTCGTAGGGTAGTCCTCCAAATGCCTGCTTCATTTGGAAACATAAGGAAAGGGGAGAGGAATCCCGGGTGAACGATGTGGGCGTGGTGGTTGAGGACAAAGTGATAGGTAGCTCTGCCCAAGGCCCCAATGCCGCGGTCTCTGCCCTCGAGGCACAAACCCTAACCCTAATCCTGGACAGAAAATTCGCCTGCCAAACTTGCAAGCTTCAATAATCTTTTGCTTCCAACCCCCACTTCGCCCTTGTCCATCTTCCTGAAACCGTCCCACACTTGAAATTGAATGTGAGCTTAATTTCCATTTATTGTACCCCCAACCAGAAGGTGACCTTTGATCTTGAAGCTGAGGTAATGGCGACGGAAGAATGGACACCAACATCCTGGAAGGCTAAACAAGCTGCACAGGTGCGCCATAAAGGTCTATTTCCTCAGCTATAGTGACGAAGGAAATTTCAGGAAGTCGTGTATCCGGATCAGCAGCATCTCGAAAAGTACGTCTTGACACCGTCTCGCTACGAGCTGCGCGTCAAAGTGTCTGTGAAGAGTCCTCACCAAGATCGGGACGTTACCCCCTCTGGTTACCCCCTCTGAGGTGCATCTCCTGTGGTGTTCTGTTGCTAGTGGCTAATGAATGCTGTCCACTAGATTGAGAGGCTTCGACACCAACTTTCCCTGGTCCAAAAGAACGAGGCGTTTCTCCTCCACGCCGGCGATTGTGCTGAGAGCTTCGATGCTTGTACACATGTGCGTTTTTACACACGCATCCTCATAATCTCTGACGCTGTTCCAAAGGAAAATATATCTGCAAAGATCGGGCTCATCTTATCATTCTCCCTCATCTTAATTTGGGGTGCTCGCCTCCCAGTGGTATGTCATCTTGGTTCAGCATGGAAGACTATCTTGATTTTGATTAAACAGGTTCGCATCGGACGCATTGCTGGTCAGTATGCGAAGCCTCGAAGCAGCCCCATGGAAAAAATCGGAGACAAAGAAGTTATGAGTTTCCGGTACGATCGCCTCCCATTTGACCTCGGTGCGTTGCTAAACTATTCTGGCTTTGACAGCGGGGACAACGTCAATGGGTTTGTGGATTTGTTTCACAACAACGCTCTTGTCTGAAACCCAATTCCTACAAGGCTCCATCCAGACGATCGTACCCCTGACCCCGAGAGACTTCTCAGGCACGTCCTTCCGATAATACGCTGAACGCTAGACTGACGACTTTCCTTATAGTGCTTACTGGCATTCGACCGCGACCTTGAACTATCTCCGTGGTCTGTTGACCTCTGGCTTTGCCTCCTTGCACCATCACCATCCTCGTGATTGGTCTCTGGCTCACGTTCGTTCTCCCAGCCTCAGGTATGATATATCTCCTCAATAATGACGGGTTAATCCTAAGGTTTTTTTAGGAAAGAATATACAGAGATCACATCCGGCCTTGCTTCTTCCCTCGATTTCACTCGTACTATTGGTTTCGATTCAGGCCGCGAAGCCCAGCCGTACGAGCGCGGCGGAGGCCGTGGAGTGCTCGGCGAAGTCGACTTTTACACAAGGTGTGCAATGCCCTGCGCGAATGTCCAATGCATGTCTGACGCACCTCCCACAGCCATGAAGGTCTCATGTTGCCATACGAAACTGCGCTCACACGCATGTTCCCCATACCCGGGCATTCTACCGCTCCTTCCACCTCAACAAACTCCCGCTCGCCATCACGAGCTCCGACTGACGCAGATGTGGAAAAGGCGGCCTACAACACCTCCGCCCATTTCCTTTGGATCGGCGACCGAACACGGCAACTCGACGGCGCGCACGTAGAGTACTTCCGCGGGATCCGAAATCCCATTGGCATCAAGGTTGGCCCATCGATGAAGGGCGAGGAATTGGTGACGTTGTTAGATGGTGAGTTACTATCGAAATGGACACATCGACGCTAACCAAGACTTGTGTGCGTAGTCGTCAATCCTGACCGCGAGGACGGCCGGGTCACTCTCATCACTCGCTACGGCGCAGACAAGGTATTTTTTCGGCCAAATATGCGAGATGGGGAGACGACTCACTATGAGGGCCACAGATCAGCCAGCATCTTTCTGGACATATTCGCGTCGTTCAGCAGTCAGGTCACTCAGTCATCTGGGTGTGCGACCCCATGCACGGAAAGTACGTTTAACTTGTCGTTATCAGTCTCTCGCAGTCATTTCATCCATGTTGACGACTGGGCGTATCCAGCACACAAACCACGCCCACCGGTATCAAAACGCGCCACTTCGGAACCATCATCTCCGAGCTGACCGCCTGCTTGCGCATTCACGCCGAACAGGACTCGCGTCTCGGCGGCGTAAGCCTCGAGTTCACGGGCGAGGTCGACGATGAAGGGTTCAGCGTCACAGAGTGCCTTGGTGGTAGTATGGAACTCGCAGAGGAAGAGCTCGGCCTACGCTACCAGGTTAGTCTTCCTCGCGTTTCTCCCTCGCGATACTGAGGCTGACTGGACGTGATCTTTACAGAGCTTCTGCGATCCTCGGCTGAACTTCGAACAATCACTAGGTACGTTCACTTTTGCGAAGCCATTGTCCCGTCCTTTCGACTCACGAGGTGCATATCACAGATGTCGCCTTTCTGATATCCAACCATTTCAAGAAACAACGGATGGGTGCGAGCTCGGCGAGGGAGGGCGGTCAAAGAGACGCTTTGTATGAGGCCCTAGGAGGGCGTGTGGCGGCTTGATAAAGTGAATGGATGAAACTATATCCCACCTCCCAGATTTCAAGTCAATTACAACCTTTGTGAAGCCAGGCAGGGAAAGAAACTAGGTATCTGTCGTCGTGATGCCGTCGGACGATTCCATCCAAAAAAAACTTGCAAGAAACGCAATGGTGAATAGACGATTTGGTCAAACTATATTGTACAACACGAGTCGCGATGCGCATCGTGAATTTTACAGCTCTCATGGATCATATCATGTATACATAGGAGCCTCAAGCACTGGTTACCTCCGCGGGACGTATCGCAAACCATTTGTTGAACACGAGGTCCGGGTCGTACTTCCGCTTGAGCTGTTGCAGCCGAACGTGGTTCTCGCCAAACAGCGCCTTGGTCTTCAGCGTTGACATAACTTCGTCTGGGGCATGGATATCCAGGGATGCTCCCGGAGCGTCGCTGTCTACAATCGCCACCAACAGCCCTTCAGTCAAACAACCGCAATGCGATAAAGGTAACCCACTGTAGTTCGCATACCCGTTGATGCCGTGATCGTCCTTCGTCATGGAGGTGACGATCCCCGTCAGCTCATTCGCGACTTTCCTGACCTCTGCCAGGCGCTCGGGCGTGTCCTCCTCATACTGGATGCTCACGAGAGAAGTGCGCCACCACGAGCGTTGGAAGGCAGTCGCGTCGTTTGGGACGCTGTTGATCTTGCCAAGACTCCAGAATTCGAAACCAAGGACGACGTCCAAGTTGTGCTCGACGGAGAGCGCGTGCACGGCGTCGCGCAAGCGCTTGGCGATCTCGAGGTCTTGGTGAGGCTGGGAGACCGACTTGAGGTAATAGTTGCGGCCGACGGGGTTGCCATCGTCCTGCATGAGGAGTGTGAGTGAGAATGAAACCTTATGGCAATTCGTTGACTAACAAGGATGGAGTTCATATCCACGTATGTCCGCTCCTTGGTCATGTCCGCGACAGGGTCTTTCGAGCTTAGCTTAGCATCCCTGAGAGTTCGACCCAGGAAGGAGATTGCACGTACTCAGATCGTAGAAGGGTTTATAATGAGCGCGCCCTTCCTCCTCGGTACCGTTCCAAAACAGTATCAAAAGAATCGAGTCCTGCATTATAATACGACTATCAATTTCGGCCCTACTTTTCCAGAGGACTTGTTGATGTTGACCCACCTTCTCTTGTGTCCGCGTGATAGCCACCAAGAACGTCTCCTTCTCCGCTAGGCCCCTCTCGTCCTTCTCGATAAGAATAGGCATGAGGTCCTCGAGCGCGGAAGGCGGGAAGACGAGCACGCCGCCGAAGACCGTAGTGCGCTGAGGATGGATTTTGAGCACGAATTCGGTGACAACACCGTAATTGCTTCCGCCACCACGTATACCCCAGAAGAGGTCGGTATTCTCTGTCTCGCTTGCAGTAAGGATGGAACCATCCGCGATGACTACGGTGGCCTATTGGCGCGGATGATCAACTAAACAGCGTAAGGAAAGAAGAGAAAGCGACACAGACCTTGACGAGATTATCGATCGTCAAACCATGCGAACCAGCCAAGTATCCAAATCCACCACCAAGAGTAAGCCTGTGCGGGAAGAGTCGGGCGATTAGTAGAGCGTCTTTGATCCAGAGGCTGGGCGTTACCCTCCGACGCCAGTCTACGTAGACAAGGGATCAGCGGATATCATGAGACGGGAAAACGCATAACACACATGTCCAACCGTGCCTCCAGTCGTGGCCAGCCCGTGTTTCATTGTCTCCTTGTTGACAGTCGCCCACAGCGCTCCGCCATCGACATAAGCCAGCTTTGCATCGGGATCCACGCGAACGCCGGCCAAATGCCGTGACAGGTCGATCACTAGACCACCCTCGACGGAGGATGCACCCGCAGGGCTGTGCCCACCACCACGGACTGCGATCGACAGACCTTGGGCCTTTGCGTACTGGAGTGCGATGCTTGCATCCTCTGCATCTTTCACGAATGCGACAATGGCGGCGCGACGGCGCGAGTTGGCGGCCCAGCGGATGAGGGAGTCTTCATATTGAGGGTGGTCGGGGGTGATGAGGTCGCCTTTGAAGGCCTTCTGAAACTCGGCGAACGGGGACATGGTACCACAGCTATGACGATGTTCGTGGAGGAGTCGGTTGAGGCAGCAATGGATGGCACATCACGATATTCGATGGCTCTTATATACCTCGCCGGTATGGCGTTTCATTGCATAAGTAGCACCGGTGCTGATAAGATCGGTCCATCGTGCAGCGGAGGAGGGGATTCTAATTTCAAGGCGTTGATGGCTTGATATATAATATCAAGAGGTTAGGGCGTCAGCCGGACGAACGCGTCAGACAACACAGGCTTTCGGCACCAACGACGAGTCTACCATCACGTACCGCACGATAAGAATAGTCGCTCATTGAAAGACATATATGAGTACATACGTGTATTGCCATAGGCGCGGGAAGTTCGATGTATGGTCGCTCAGCTACTAGGTAGTCCAAGATGGCTGGCTGGTCTGCTGTGAATTGTCGACCGACCTTGCCATTCAGTACGTTTGTCCATACGTGTACGGAGGGCAAATAACCAAGGTCATGGGGTTAAAACCCAGCTAAACCGTGCCCATTGGCGTGTTGGCAGGCAATGCTCGGAGATCATGGAGGTTCGAGTGCAAGAAGAGTCTGCGTTCGACGCGTCTCAGCGCGTCTCACCTGCTCGGATCCTACCCTCATCTTCGTCGAATTTTCACCACGCCCACCGCTCCGCTTTGGATATCGACGTCGCCAACATGGCCTCAGAAAAAGAAAATACACCACAGGAAAAGGCGACGGAACAGCCGCTCATTATGCAGATCATCGTGCGCAGAGATCTCCTCGATGCAAGTATACATATCAACTCTCGACTCTCGACTGGCCTTGATCTCCTGAAACATCGGCGATCTAGGCAGAGGGATGGGGTATCGGCCCTTTGATGGCCCAGGTCGCGCACGCAACGTCAGCCGTACGTCTTTTCTTTACCACGACGTGCTCGCCGCTGTCCTCGAAGAACGCGTCCTGCCATAGCGAGGATTTCAACTAGTCTCCCAGAGGCAGACGAGACACTTGCGTCAAACCTTCTCAAGTTCAGGATCCTCGTGTCTGGCGTCTGCTTTTGATACGGTAACCGTTGTCGGGAGGTCGGGGGAGCTTGATTGGCGCCCGTTGCCGGTCATCGGCATGTCATGTGCGTAAGTTAAATAAGATAATTACTAGAAAAAAACATGGCAGGACCAAGGCAGGACGGTACTGTATCAGACCCGGGTGTCGACGTCGCGAGCTGCAAGCTCTCTGGATTGTCGTGTATTTTCGTGCGGATACCGTCCAAAATTCACGAGTTCCAGATCCCACATGTGAGACATGCAGTAAGTGAAGGTGGTCGTACTATACAGCGGCAAGAACTTTAAGGGGTAGTACACAAGAAACAGACGGCGCACGGCCATTTGACGAGAGGCACTGAGAGCGGAGCGGGAAAAGGCTTGAAGGGAAAATAGTAGAGAGCTGCACCGTAAGTGACGGCCAGACGTCCAAGCACTGTGGGGAGCAGCATGAGAGAATATCCAGGCTACTCTTTCACGACGTACTGAGCCACCGATTATGTGCTGTCAACAGAGCAACACTGTTATGCGCTGTCGATAGAGAAACACTGGCAGTGACGACAAACCGAATGCAATAGGGTCGTCGCGATCTGGTACGCACCACCAGTGAATAGGTCGCCAGGATTATGCCTGACCCCGAGAAACGGAGTATCGATGCACATGTACATTGGGTGAGATCTTAAGGAATGCAACATTTCGTTTTGCATGCGATGATGTCCATGATGCGGGGACAGAAGGGACGCCTAGATAGCAGGTAAAAGCCGCTCGTCGCGCATTCTCAACTAGGCTAGTTGAGAATGGCGTCCTAATTCAAGGCTCACCTAGTTCGTCTGCACATGTTTTTTCGACGCGAAGTCCACTGTATCTTCGCCGAAGTCGTCCTTATCTTCCGTGGCGATCACTCCGCGGTATGGTGAAGAATGCGCGGACAAGCACGATGAAAGAGGAGGCGAGGGGGAGAACTTGGAAGAATCGCGCGCGACAATCAATTCCTGATTTGGATTTTAGATTATTTACAAATAGTTCGCGTGCTCGGCGCTGCTCGGCACGACGCTGACAAGGCTGTTGGTTCGGAACATACCGAACTCCCCCGACCTCTCGACAAGCGCATCAGTGGGAAAAGTAGACTAATTTCAACTGGCTACTTAGGTTCTTCACGAAACTAGAGATCGGCCTGAAACCATAGAATACCTGGACGATCTGAACAGCATGCATAAGGTGCGTCCATTTCATCCCAACCCCACGGCCTACACCCTCCATCTCCTCCGGTCCACCTGCACTGCCCGTTCCGCCAAGGAACCGGTCTTTACACACTCTCCCTCCAGGTCATCCTCCAAGTACGCACCTTCTCCAGACTCCACGCGTAGCTCTGGAGCTCATCTGGGGCCTGGGGCCAGGCATCCTCTGCATCCGCTCTCCTTGCGCTATCCCAGTCCCTCTCCTCATCCCCGCAATCTTCGGAGAAATCTTCGGCACCCGCACCACTTCCGCCACATCACCTCTGGACGGAACAGCCGGAGAACGAGCCTACGTGCATCGCACTCGCTCCCAGCCGGCGAGGCGACAAAGCCGTCCGACGTGTGTTGGACAAGGCAGGGTGTCGTGTCTGGAGATAGTCCTCTGCATACGACGAGTTCGAATGACATTAATTCAATCACACGATGGGGAGTATTATCCTATACAGAAGAAAGCGATACAACAACGGAGGGGGACTTCACCAGTACTTCGGCTGCCCTGCACGACATTCTTCAGCACTCAGTACATCTCCAAGCTCATCCCATCGTGGATTTCATAATCTGCGAGTGTAATGTGATCTTTAAAGATCGTGTACCTACACCGATATTAGGCAATCGTGGGGGGAAAGATGTCGGGGACGACGCACCATTTCTTCAGTTGGATCTTGCGGTAGTCTGTGCCAGGTTTGTGCACCAATGAGTTTCTTGAGATCGCCTACGGTGTCATCTGGGCTGCATTTTACGCGGACTATGGGTTGGGAGCAAAGTTAGAAGTAGCTGCGTGGATGGTGAGGTAGAAGGCGCACCTTTCCGCCCAAGACGATCGTTCGCAATGACCTGAGCACTGTAGGTCAACATGAGAGCCCTACTTCGATGTTCTGAATCGAAATTACCTCGATCAAAGCCATACGTGTCGAGAAGTCTGAGGGAATGGAGGAGGGGAAAGGTAAAGAGCAGATCTTGCACTGATCTCCTCGAAAGGGATTGCGGTAAGATAAGATAAGATAATAAGTCCAGGTCTTCGCGGCTCTTGCACGGTTGCACAGGGTTGCGCACCCAAACTCAACCCTCTACACCTGACCTACACACGTAACTCATGTCGCAACCCCTTCCTCGCCTGAACCTATTCAACGCTACCTAGCTTACGGAAAATGCCTTGACCTGCAGGATGCTCTAGGGATCGAGCATGAACCCTTCCGAACGTCCGGCCGCCTTTCCCCCGAAATCTGCGTCCGAGTCATAGGCTACATGCTCCTCGAGGCTCCTCTGGACTCTGGTCGAGACAACGTTGCGAACGCCATAATGGCATGTGGCCAGGATAAAGCTGCCTTGTTCGCGCTTGGACAACAGTACGGCGACATGCTCTTACACTTCGGAGGAAGCCCCTAGCCACGCATCGGCGAAAACCAAAGTCAGTGACATAGTCCCAATAGGGATCCTTTTCAACCTCCTAATCGTCTGCTCGCTCAGGCGCTTCTCCGTGACAGTAATAAATGTCTCGTTACCGGAGCGACCGACGTCAGCGTGTTCGAAAAAGACCGCGATTTCGAGGCGTGGGCTCGACAGCAAAAGCTGCGTGCGGCTAACACTCACATGTGCGCACATTATCCTGTTTTCCTCGACACCGATGTCGAAGGCGAGCGCAAGAAAGATGTCAAGGTATGTTGGGATTCGCGAACTGGGTGACCTGAGCTGATTTCTGTTCATCGTGTAGGCGGAGCATGCTTCCTCGATACTGGAGGTTCTAGGCATGTTGGGAGATGTGCTTTTCGACGATCTGAACGGCGCAAATATACATCGCCTTGAGAACGTCCTCACGCTGCGTCTCGAAATGCCTACCTATTTCAACAATCTTCAGCTATGACTGGAACCGACGGTGGGTGCAGCCTTGTGCCATTATTATTGGTGTGGTTATTGAATCGTCGCATTTGGCAGGGTACACCTGACGCCTATAGAGTCCGCGGGACTGAGGATTATGTTACGCTCGGTATCCCAGACCAAGTCACGTCTTCCTCCCCAAATCCCACAGAGCTCCCACTCCCAGACAAGAAGTATCTTGCCTTACACGCTGCCTGCTGTCGCATTGCTCACCAATCCGGGGCTGCGGAGGCCATCGACAAGATCTTACACGACATCGAAATGACATCGGTGCTCGCGGAAGATGGGTCGGCGGCGGACACGCTGGCGTACGCTTTAAAGAAAGGCGGCCTTCCCAAGGCTGCAAGATCCATGTTTACAGCGTACTCGTCAATATAGCCCTCGTCAAAGTAACTGCTCTATGTCATGTAACGAACGTTCCGACGCAGACTCTGCGAACTTGGCAGATGTAAACCACATTGGATTGGGTGTGTACTCCTGTATCATACCTGGGACCTTTTCGCCTCACAAAGTACTATATTAGACACGAGTCAGTCTCGACGTTCGGACCCTCACAAGCCCTCAATTTCCTCGATTGCCATGGACGTGGGTCCGGACACTATATGGCGGAGCGATGCAGAGCACAGACATGCTCCATATAGCACCCGTGCACAACGTGTTTTCGGGGGGTTATGTGAAGTAGGCGTGTAAATTATCAATCCCCCTCAGGTGCGTTAGCTTTTACGCCGTCTCGAAAACTTTCGTTGATCGATCGACTTCGGCAGCGCATCCCACGAGGAAATACGAGCAAAACCCTTGCTCCTCGCTACAACCACAGCTCCGATCAGCCACAGGCATATGCGCGCATCTCATGCCAGCCTCGTGGACGCCGTGCATTCTTATCAAGACGAGCTCTCTCCCCCTCAAAAAACATCATCGCCTTTCTTCTCATTCACCTACGCATCATGCTGCCCGACGTTGCGCCCACCGGCTTATCCTACGATTCCCACCTAAATCCACGCCCCTCCAACCGGAAGATATGGTCGATTTTACTAACATCGACTGCGGAACGATTGAGGACAGATACGGCTCACGACTCTCGGGCCGTCGACTGGATACGCTTCGCTTATAAGAACGACCTGGAGAGTGGCGATGGAATCCACCTCACCCACCGCAGCAACCTTTCGCTTCACCATGACCATCCGCAAGGATACTACGATATCCGAAATTGGCTTTGACCCCAAGAATACGGAGGCCATTGTCGGGTTTCGCAAGGAATTGTTGGCAGCTCGTGCAAAAGCCAAGGAACGTCCCTTACAACCTGGCCATGCTTTCGACATCCCTTTTCCTGGAGCTCAGGACGTATCGTGGACGGTCGACGCAGATACCCGACCACTGCCTCGCTTTGCCCACCTGTCTCCCGGTGATCTTGTCAGGGTCCGGTTGATCAAGAGGGTACACGGGGGTACTGTGTGGCTATGCGCCATCGAGCATAGCCAACTCAACAAGCCTGAGGTTGCGGAGAAATCACTCACTCACTCCAGGGCCCTGGGACAAGGTCATCGCCAAATTCATACAGCCCTCCATGCTACACATCCCGGATGTCGTAGACATTCGGACGAACTTGTGGCGGAAATACTTCCCTCCTGCGCAACTCGTGCGCTTGGAACAATCGGCGTATCAGCGACTTCGGCCGCTCCAAGGAGGATGTATCCCCCGTTTTTACGGCGCGCATGAGGTATGCATTACGTGCCAGCTTCTTGGACCTTGTCGTAATCTCTATTTTTTGACATCTTAGGTTACCACGCCGTCAGGCGAGAAAGCCACCATGCTCCTGACGGAATACGTTGAAGGCGCGTCGATCGCAGACTTCTGGGATGTGCAGGGGACGGATCCAGATGTATGCAACATTACAGTAGAACAGCACCAGATGTTGGTGCGTCTTCATCGCTATCTCTATCAACGTTGGCGCTCATCCGATTTACTTCGACTTGCAGCTTAAATCTGCACATGTTGCTCACACCAAGATACACGACAAGGGCGTTCTCCACGGCAATATACACGCGGGGAATATTATCTTCTCCCCGGCATACAGATCAGACGACGAAAAGCTAGCACGATCTGTTGTCTTCATCGACTTCGGTGATAGTCACATACTCGCTGAAGATGAAGGTCCAGTTAGCAAGTGCACGGACCCTAGAAAGCTCCAGCCGCTCTGGAGTGAGGTATCGGATCTGACCGAACTCGTTGCCTTCAGCTGCAAGTCTCACAAGGAGATCATCAAGTGTTGGATGCTAGAGGGTGGCCCGGGCATTCCTTGTTTTTATGACATACACTCAGCCGAAGGTTACACAGTCACGGCGGTCCCTCTAGGAGTGTAGAAACTTTCAAAGTTGCTGTGAAATTATATCATCGGGATGGCCATTTGATGTTATTGGACAAAGATACATATAAGTATACAGTAAGAATCGAGACCCGCGTGAACTGCAGAGAACACGTCAAGTGAATCGACATGTCGATAGCTTGGAATCCGCGATTCGCGCTCGCGAAAACTATGAAAAACCCCCAAAATCCTTAAAATACATACAGCTCCGTCTCAGCCCCGCTAGCTCACATAAAAGTACGGTACAACTGGGTGAAGTATGCCGGAAGTCATAATAGTGATTTGCCAGGTGAGACGGTGTCTAGTCAACGAGCGGCGGCACCGTTGTTTCTGGTGACAGTATTCATCGGGTAACGGACAGCGCAACGTGGCTGACAACGTCCTCGACGTAGATTTCCGGGAATGGAATGGTCATGGTGTGGGTTGGAATACCAAGGGTGACATTGCTCACGGAAAAGAGGACACTTAGAGCAGGGAGGGGCGGAGAAGTGTGTAGGGCATCAGCTGGCATTGGGGTCCGGGGATTCACGCATGGGAAAGTGAACGTTGTACGAACATGGTATTCCCGGACGAGACAGGGCATTCACCATTGGGATAGCGTAGAAGGAAGGATACATTGGGAGTGCGTACAGAAGGTAAATGCGCACCGATAGCCACTCCCCATCATCCTGCACACCCACTCCCCCGCTAGCCAAACAATGTTTGCAGATCAGATGTTCGCCTCCAAGGATGGGCGCTTGGGGTTCTGTGCTGCATAATGTTCGAGACACCGACAGTCTGAATGTGTTGTCTGTCGAGCGTTGAGGATGCCTCGACCCTCGAGGTGGCCGGGGAAAGACGACGACGGGCAGTTGCTTCAGCGGACCACGGATCAATCTAAAAGCACAGGCACAGGACCAGTGTCGTCAAAAAGGATTGTGGAGGGGAAGAGCGGGAAGAAGTCGAGGTTTGACGAGGGAAACAGGATGTCGTGGTCAGGTCGTGGTTGTGGACTTGAGCATGACCGCCGCGCTCGATAATCCCGGTTAATCCTTCCCTCGTTACCTAAAGATGGTTCAATCATGCATATATACCCTCCTTGACCGTCATCGCTATTGTAGGCATGCTGTATGTATGCGTTCAGGCTGTCTACGTAGTAGCAGGAGCTTGCGTCGTTCGCGAGCTGTCGCGAGTCGCGCCTGAGATTTTGTTTCATTTCTCTCCGATTTCTCTCTCCCCCCAACCCGTTCTACCTCATATCCTAACGCTGCACAGGCTCAAACCTTGTTCAAAATCACTCAATGGAAGGAACGTCACAAGAATGCAAATAAAATGACTCTTTCAACACCGGCGACGATGAATCGCCGATCGCGTTCGGCGCATCATTGTCTTTGTTACCCTGCTAGGCGTAGTCGGATCCTTGGGTCGGATCTTTGGTGTGTCTATATCATCCACCCTCCTTGCCGTATACTCAGAGGAATCCTTTCTCAAGCATCTCGCTATATCCAGCCTCCCAGGACGCCGATTCCACTCCACCGCCCACATCCCTCCACCACTCCCTCTCGCCGCCTTCCATCGAACTCACTCCGATCCTTGGAAACGCACAAAAGGTATATTCGCAATCTCTACACTCGCTCTATGCCGCCCAGATCGCGATGCTCATGTGGGAATCCTGGGATGCCGAAACAGGTGGCGGAAGTCTCGTAGGATCGAATCTTCGTCCGGTCATCGTTGGTCTGGCGCTGAAGAAGACGAGAGAAGCGGGCGGGAGTGGTGAGCTCGGAGATGATCCAGGGGGTCTTGGATCTGGTGGGGGGTGCTTGGAAGATAATGGTTGGTGAGAAGGGACTGTTCGTGAGCCATGCTTCATTGTTCGCACTTCTCGGGCTGAACTTCGAGAACAGGGCGGGTACGCAGCCTATGTACACAGACACCCTCTCCAGAACAACACAGAATACGTTACATTAACATGTATACGTCAAGTTCATCAATTTCGATAGGAGGAATGGCAGAAGGGGAAGCGCACGCAGGGTATCGTCAATCGGTATCAAACGCGTTAGCTTCTCTCGGTCTCCTACTTACGTCCCACAAACACGCGCTGACCGTCGACTTCGGAAGTGTGCTTCACTGAAATAATCAATGGTCATGATCTCAGCGAGCTCGTCTCCAGTGAGCTCGTTTCGACTACGGATGGTGGGCCGGGACAGGACCCGGATTCCGGCTGTCTCTTGTGCAGGGACCGCACCGTCAAAATCGAGGCTGCTTATATCAGGACGAACCTTCCCTGGAACAATACCAGAACACCCACTGCCCACCTCAGTCCCCTTCAAATCTACTGTTCCGAGCCAACAGCTGCAACAGCATGTCGTGGATACCCGAGTCCCCTATGCCACCCGAACTGAAGAACAAGGTCGACTTCAGAGACGTCAATTTTAGAAGCCTCATCGACAATCATGAGAACTTTCTGCACCATCGCAATCGTTTGCAGGAGCTTGGCGAAGGAGCTGTCAAAACACCCCTCAAGGTCGGATACTCATTCAGCTTCGTTCTTCCTCAACCCCAGGTCGCGCTGCCGGGAAGCAGACCACTTCCTCCCTTCGCTCACTTGACCGACATTCCTCTTACGGTACGTCTGGAGAGGCGGTTCAAAGGGAACTTACAGGATCTTGTCTGGCTCTGTACCGTGGACCACGACACACTGAAGGACTCGAAGGACATCCGCGTCATTGTCAAATTCATACAGCCCTCTATGCTCCGCATTCCGGACAGTTGGCATACATATTCAATAGACAAGAGGAGCGAGCCCTACATTGCCCCTAGCAATCTCGTGATCTCGGAGCAAACTGCTTACGATAAGCTTGCGTTGCTCCAGGGAGGGATAGTTCCCCGTTTTTACGGTGCACACAAGGTACGTTTTTCGGCTGCTCGTTCGCTTTTCGTGCTTCGGTCTCACTAGTTTCAAATATTTCAGGTTATCATGCCAAATGATGAAGTAGCCACCATGCTCATCATCGAATACGTTGAAGGCATAACACCCAAGAAGTTCAAAGAGCCACACGATATCGACACATGGCAGTCTGAACATCACGAGAAACACATTGCGAAGCTCCAGAAGGGAGTGCGTATCTATCGTCCTCGCTGTAATCTTAAGTCCGTCTCCAATGCTGACTTGTGTGTGTCAGCTCGTGGCTGCACAACGTGCCCTCGCCAAGATCCACGCCTCCGGCGTGCTCCACAACGATTTACATTCAGACAATATCATCGTAATTCCGTCCACCACTTCGCACGATGACGTATCCGTCACCTTCATCGACTTCGGGCAGAGTATGTGGCAGGAAGGCTCAGCCGCCGATTGGGCGCAAGCTTCCGGCAAGAAACTGCTCTTTTGGACCGATGTCGAGATATTGACCAGACGTTTTGCCCATTGTTGCCAAACTCACGACGCCGTGATCAAGAGCTGGATCGCAAGGGGTGGCCCCGGTGTCTGTGTGGGGACCAAGGATACGGCTGGAACCGGCACCGATGAAGTGATACTAATGCCTATCGGAGCCGAAGACACAACGGGCATTCCCGAGTATATTCCTCGTATGGTGGCAATACGTGAATAGTAGATGGAACAGACAGGGCAGGGGAATAGGAATACGTTGACGATGCGACAAGTTGTCCGGTGGCCATCTACCAGTCGCTCTGGAGAGTCGGAGACTCGACAGCATAAGTACTTTGTCATTGGCTCCGACGACATGCCGTACAATCCAATTGAGCTAATATGAACACCGAGACTAGAAGAGGAACTGGGACGGTTCGCGACAAGAGAGTACTCACTGGTTGCTTGGGAGGAGAGAGAGGTGATCAACCAACCACGGAATATGTCGACGTCCCTCCAAAATTTGACGGTATCAAGTACGTAGGGTTGGCATCGCCAACGCCATCCTCGAAGTGAAGAAACAGTTCATCAATCACATATGTATTCAAACTGATCAACAAAACGGAAAGCGGGCAGCAAGAACGGGCAGCACATGTACAACAAACGTATGCACAACAAAAAGAAAGGAAGAGAAAAACGAAAGAAGCGGGTCCAGGGGCATGGTCCGTGGAGAGGATATCACAAATCTATGCACAAGCAAAAAGGAAAAGGGTGAGTAAACGAGGGAGATAGGGCACATCGAGAGGAGAGATCCACGAAAACGAAGAAAGGGTCGAAAATGGTATGGGTGTACGGGCTGTGGCGTATGGTGCAGAGGGTGGTGAGAATGGACTACAGTGCTGGTGAGCAGGTGATATCGATATGAACGTATGTAAGTGAGCGTAGTGTACGTATGTGCAGGAGGATATAGAGTAGTGTGTGGGGTAGATATACAAGTCGAGCGACGGAGAGAAGGAGAGGGTGGCAAGGTTTGCATGGACGGGATGGTACGAGGTGGACGTGCGTCGGGGTGGGGTAAATGGTGGACGAGAACCTGGATGGACGAGAACCTGGATGTGGACATAGACAGATGAGGGGGTGGATGAGGGGAGCGTGGAGGAGGGATAGTGCACAGGGGCGAATAATAATATGCAGATGGTAGAGTTTCTTGCGAATGAAGGAAGAGCAGTGGTACAAAGCTGGACGAGACTGGAACCCGCAGCCCGCATAGTGGTTGGAAGGGCGAAGGGTGAGAACGAATCACCGGATGAGACGTCCATAGTCGAGCCTGCTCTCTTTCTTGGTCTCATTCGCGTCACGCTTGGGGAAGGCGTTCCAAAACCGGAGAGTCTCGTCCCCTGCACCAGTGACAATGGTCTCGCCGTCGGGGCTCATGGCGAGGTAGAGTACACGGCTGGTGTGGCCCGTAAGTGACGCGACCATGTCCAACGACGGATACTTCCAGATACAAATCTGGTTCTGCGCCGTCGTGGAGGAAAACCCGTGTGTGGACACGATCTCGTGTGAGGTCAAAGACCATGTGAGATTGCACACCTGCCGTGTTGCTCAGTAAAACGCGATGGGAAAAGAACGGTAACCACATACCTGGCTGCCTGTGTCGAGCTCGCTAAGCATGGTCCCGTATTGCACGTTCCAGAAACGTATATGCTTGTCCTGCGTTCCTCCTCCCGAAGCCAATACCCCGGCCACATGTGGATCCCAAGCCAACGCCTTGACCGCAGCGGTATGCTCATGGAACTTCCACAGTGGTGTGTCTCCGATCTGTCCTCCGTCGTCCGAGCCGTTCGGGACAGCAGGTGGCACGGCGCTTCTCCCTGGACGCCGCGACCCGCGCAGGTCCCATATGCACACTTTGTTGTCGTTGCCCCCGCTGGCGAGTAAACTGCTTTGGACACTATCATCGCCATTCCATCGCAGGCCACACACCTCTTGGCGGTGACCGAGACTCTTGCGAAAGGGCTTGAGGGTTGGCTCACGCACGTCGCGATGATGGATGGCACGATCGCGCGAGCCAGATGTCAGCACGTTCGAGTTCCAGCCAAGCGCGCCGATGCGCTGCGCATGAGCCTTCTGATACGAACGTGTGAGCTGGAGCGTGGTGGCGTCGTATATGTGCAAGCGCCCGCTGATGGTGCCAACTGCTAGGAGCGAACCCTTCTGTACCCAGGACACGGATGAGACGGTGTCGTGTGTGGCGCTGAGGTCGCATAGCTTGGATACGGCGGCTGTATGCGCTGTCCAGAGATATACGGATTTTCCAAGGCCGACGCCGAGCACGTTGGTGCTGGACCAATCCACGAGGTTGAGGTAAAAGTCATCTGCAAGTTCGGGTGCATCGAGGACACGATAAGGCGTTTTGCACACGCTCCTGAGTTGTCGTCGTGGGCTCTCGAGGATCTTCCTGCTCTCGGCACGGACGGGACTGAGCGAGTAGGCTTCATCTGTGGGCGTGTCGAGCCGTCGCTTTGGCGTGGCAGGATCCGAGGCGGAAGGCGAATTGTAGGCGAATAGGCGCCGTCGGCTCGGGGTTGAAGGGGCGGTCACGTTCCCGGTGGGTGGACGCGTTGGGGATGCAGGACGATGAGGGAGAAGGAGGCGTGACCTCGGTGTGTAGGATGGAATTGAATAGCGAATTGGCTTGTTCTTGTGGCCAAATGAGCCGATGTCGGACGCGACTGGAGGACTGCGCACCTTTGACCGCGTCGGACTCTGTGGGGATAACCTTGGTCTTCGAGGGCGAGCCAGAGTCGTCCATGAGGTTGTAGGACGTGCGTAAATCGCCAGTGTCGCGCGTGGGCACGAACCTGTCGCCATATTCCTTGGTGTTGGCGCGGGCGGCGGAGGGCTCTGTAGTGGGGGAGTCGGGGCCGCTGTCACTGGCTGACGGGCGCGAATCAAGGGAAGGCGTTGAGTTGGGGATGAATGCCAAAGATGGGGTTTATCCGCGGTCCTGTTCCTTCGGGGGCCTTCTTCCTCATTGTCTTGTTGGGTCGCGCGGACGCGTTTGCCAAAGGGCGAGTTCTTGAGGCCGGACATTGTTTGTGCAATTGGATTGGGTTGGTCGATTGTGAGGTGTAGAATTTATGCTAGCATCTGTTGTGGGCGAGAGGAGGCGAAGGCGGTGGGCGGGAGACGCGACGGGCGGGGAGTCGGCGTCGTCGTCGTTCGAGTTCAAGAGGCGTTCGAACGCGACGCGGCGCACCCTGCTTAGGTAAGACAATGCGTTTTTTCGTGGCAAGACAGTGGGCGCCAGAGTTCGCTCGAAAAGCTGGGAATTGTGAGCCTGGGGTGGGGGAACATTTTCACAGACAACAGAGGTAGCGTCCAGACGAGAAAGGGCGATGAGCAGAGGGCTGTGGATGTCGTGGTGGACGCTGAGGAAAGGGAGTTGGTCGGCGAGAACGCGTGTCGGAGTTTGAATATGCCCTTTAGCCCGCGCCGCGACGGACGGTGGCCGACTCAGCCTCCTCGCTGCCTTGCTCGATGAATGTGTGTCCCCCGTCTTGCCATCCATCCCCAGACTGCTCGCTGACCGACGCGTACAGAATCTCCTAAGGGCTCTGGCCTCCAGCCAACTCAAGCCCGCCCTTCCTGACACCGATTTCAAGCTTCTGCTGCAGACCGTGAAGGACGCTCGCGTGAGCCAAACAACGTCATTTCGCCTCGAACCTGACTTGCCTCAAATTCACATCTGCAGAAACAGAATTATGATATAAAGGTCTCTGACCCCTTTCACGATGCTCTCGAAGATCTACTTCACGATCTACGGACTGTCACTATGGTCCGTTTCGCTTCGCTTTGTCCCCTCCGCCACAGCTGCTTACACTCTTCCACCAGGACAACCACGACGCGGACGCGTTCCTTAAACCCGTCTCGCGATCTGAAGTTCCAGACTACTACGATGGTAAGTCCACACCCGCGCGACGAAGAGCGAACTTCACTCATGTGCACGCAGTCATCCAGCAGCCCATGGACCTTCAAACAATGCTTAAGAAGGTCAAGCAACGCGCCTATAAATCCAAGGCGGAATTCAAGGATGATCTCGACCTCATCTGGGCGAACTGCTTTACCTACAATGCCACCGAGGTGCGTCCGATCCTACCTCGCAAACTCGCTCGACCGTCTCACCTCCTGCCCGACCAGAACCACCCCCTTCGCCTCTGCGCATCCCGCCTCAAGCTCAAGGCCGAAAGGCTCCTCAAATACATCACAGACCGCAAGGAACGTGCCGACCCCCCCATTCCTCGCGAGTTCGCCCTGCCGAACCACGCTCTCCCCAAGCTCAATGGCATCAATGGCCACCACCGCACCCCCTCCCTTCCCAAAGCCGTGTCTCGCCCCAGAAGCTCCTCCATTAGTAGCCCCATGCGCGCAGGCTCCACCCCCGCCTCCTCCCGCCGCGACCTTGAATTTGGCGAAATGCCCGCCCTCATACGCACTGCAGATGGCATGGGCGCATTCCGCCAGCTCGACCAGGCTGTTGAGGATTCCTTCGCCAGTCCCAATACAGAGGCTGTTTCCGCGCTGCAGGACCGTCTGCGGCAGTATGTGCCGGACATAGCCATCGAGAGCGGCGATGAAGACGTCATGGCCGTCGACGGCGACCTTGGTGATAAGCGCAAGCTGTGAGTGCGTTTCATGCCACTTTGCTTACTTAGTCTAACGTTTCGTCACAGGAATGGCACATCCCAGCGACCACGCAAACGTCAGCGGCTCTCTCCCGGCACTTCGAGCGAACCCATCGAAATGTGGTGGCAAGTCCAGCAATCCGACACCCTCCTTGCAAACAGTCTTCCACCACTCCCCACTGCATCATCTTCTGCACATCCCTCCTCATCCTTCAGCTCCACCACCTCTGCGATACCGACCGATCGCCGCCCAACTAAACGCAAACGCAAACGACCAAAGGCTGTCGCCCGGCCGAACTCTCTTCTCGCGCTGATGAATACCAACATCGCTACCCTCCGACGCGTGCGGAAGACGCATACCAAGTTTGCGATGCTGAATGGGAATGGCGGGGGTGATGAGGATGATGAAGACGGGATGGCAGGGCCCATGCGGGGGCTGTTGACTGGCGACGAGAATGAAGTGGATGTTGATGAGAGTCCGTGGATGCTACCTGGGTCAAGCGCGACACAGGGCGTGGATATTGGGGAGGGCGCTGCAGATCAATGTTTACATTGGGTCAATGGGAAGATACTCGAACACGCGGGGTTTCAAGGTGATATCCATTCACTAAAGTTTCGGTATCACATGCTCATTGCAAGCAGGGACTTCGAAGATGGCGTTGGACGTCATGTCGAGCATTACCGCCGAGTATCTCCACAACGTCGGGCGCACGTTCAGATTTTACACGGACAAGTACTGTAATTCCATGACTTCTGAGGTGTGTCTTCTCTTTCCCTCTCCATCTCTTCCCGTTCTCAAACTTCGCAGGAAATTATCCTCCATTCGCTCTTTGAAAGCGGCGTAACAGGTGTACATGAACTCGAGCGCATCAGGAAAAACCTCCCTTACTAAAAATCTACTAATTAGAGGGGGACCTTCCTAATTCCCTGTTCCCGCTGCCAACCTGCAAGGCACTACGTCAACGTAGGTCCCTGTCACCCTTCTGGCCTCAACTATGTATTTGAAGTGCAAATATGAGGTCAATGTCGACGACGGTGCATCGAAATGTGTACGGGGTTTTGTGAGAATAGAGCCCGTTAGTTCACTTTAGGAAGGTCCCCCTCTAACTAGCGCTAATTTGCTGGATTTGTTGATTTTAGTAAGGGAGGTTTTTCCTGATGCGATACATCAAGGATGATGTCGTCCGGCAGGGCAACCGCCTGAACGACTTGGAGAAGAAGGTTGTCAACGCGTATCAGGAAGTAACATCCAACGAGATCGTGGACGACGACGCGTTGTTCGCGAACGAAGACGAGGAGGGCGAGGATAGTGCTTTTGTTATGTACGTCTCCCTCACATTTTATAATCACCATCTTCTCGCACACCACTCCCTTCTCAAGAGAGAATTTTACTGAATTACCCTTGACAATCAGGGGCCAGTTCACGGAGGATATCGGCGAAGATTTTCTGGGCCTACGCGAACTCGGTATCGCCGCCGAGCTGGGCCTTTCAAACCTCTCCATTCCGAAGAAGCTCCTCAAGGGCAAACGCAACGTCCAGAACTCACTCGTCCCGTATGTCCTCTCCCTTCCCTCCATCGTCACATTAGCCTAATCTTTTATCCCTCTCTTCTCTTTTCGTAGCGCCAAATCTGCCGAACCACCTCCGCCCTATCCACCTGCCGCCTCCCTTTATCCCGCTCACTTCCGACGCGGTCGACGACCAAATCGGCGTCCTCAAAGCGTACTACCAACGCCGTTTTTCTGCGCTCATCCCTCCCATGCAACCCGCACCTCTACCTGGCCCTCCACCACTCGCCGCGCCCACGTTCCTCTCCGCGCACCCTCCCTTTTATCCCCACACTCTCCCACATCCTCCACATCCCTCAATACGCCCACCACAGCCCCCCGCTCCAGTTCCTCCCCCCGTTCTTGTTCTCCCAGACGACCCCCCGCACCCCTCCCGCACAAAGCTCGGGCCCATCGGCCATGTCATCACCGGTGGCGGCGCGAAGAAGAAGCCGAACAAGGCGAAAGAGATGGCCGCAGCCGCAACGCCTGCAAGAAGCCCCGCGCCCACACTCCCTCCCAGCGAACCATCCTCTCCGCGCAAGAAAGCGCCTGCAGGGCCGGCGGTGCCCGGGAGGAAGAGGGGCAGACCGCCGAATCAACCGCAACCGCCTCCACAGCAGCAACATCCAGACATGCCAGCGGTGGTCGTGGCGAGTGCGTAGGCGGGATGGAGAGCGTAAGTCATGTCTGTGGATTTGGAGTGGACATACATACGCGTTTGTATGACCCTTTCGTTCTGTTCTTCCTTGTGCCATCTTTGTTGTGATATATTAGCCATTTTTTTACTTCTTGCGAAGCTCTACGAACGCCGACGGGCTCGCAGTGAGGCTGACTTGTTGAAGGTGGGATATTGACTACACTAATCCTAGCAAGCGATGCCAGCGCTGAGTGACCGATGCCTCCCGAAAGCTTCCTCCATTTTGCAGCTTGGCGTATGTACCGCGTTCTCCGATGCTTTGCCAGCGACATTGCCTTGAAGGCACCGAGGCAGTGCGAAGGGCGGTACGTGCCTCCAAATGAAGTCATGAGCATAGCCCGGGCCGCATCGATAGCCCAACTGGCCACTTCATCTTGCACAGAACCGCCATCCACTTTTCTCTTGCGGGCCATTTCATTCAAAGCGGTACATCCGTGAGTCGCGCTTTTGTTCTTTCCGGGCGTATCGAAGAATGTCGGGGGCCACAAGCCTGACTCGACTGCGAGCGTATACTTATAAAGACCCGTCCTGCGCCTGCGCCTGTTTGTTCGCTCATCATCACGCGCGTCTCGCAGCCCGCTTCCTTTGCATCGACCACCACAAACAACAACTTTCAACGACGATGTCCTACAGCGTGCGTCGCCCCCTGTCTGATGAGATGATACGAAAAGCTGATTGCATTGCCGTAGTACAATTCGGGAGGGTACGGCGCACCCCCTTCAGGTAGTTACGGTGCACCCCCTTCAGGTGGTTACGGCGCGGGCGGGTTCGCTCCTCAAGGACAAGCTGGCCCCCCTCCTGGCGCCGATCCCACGTACGCCATCCCTCCTCCCTTCCCCGTATCTCTCCGTTTGGGTCTGACGATCCACACACAGGCTCTGGAACTGGTTCTCGGCAGTCGATATCGACCGATCGAACCATATCAGTGCCTCCGAACTCCGTGAGCACTTTACTCTTGTCGGATGGCATCGGCTGGGAGGGGGTGAAGATGTGCACGGTTGACGGATGGTGGACAGAGCGCGCTTTGATCAACGGAGACTGGACCCCGTTCGACCTCGACACGGTCAAGCTCCTCATGAACATCTTCGTGCGTGCTTTTTTGCCAGTGTTGTCATCCTGATGCTGATATACGAGGGGCGAATGTAGGACACGGACAGGAGCGGAACGATCGGGTTCAACGAGGTGAGCTTCTCCCCCGCGTGCAGCCTACATATACCCGTCCTGACGCGAAGATCGACTAGTTCTCCGGCTTGTGGAAATACATCAAGGTGAGTGTTCGATCGTGTTTGGGCAACACGACCTGGATGACCGATGGAAACCGATTGGGACATAGGACTGGCAGGGCGTGTTCCGCCACTTCGATAGGGACGGCTCGGGTAGCATCGACGGTGGCGAGCTGCAAGATGCTCTGCGTCAGTTCGGGTGAGCCTTCTCGTCCTCTTCCCTATGCCGCACCCTCTTCCTCTACGCCGCTAACCCCTTCCTACGCAGGTACAACCTCTCCCCGCAGCTCCTCGGCCTCCTCGAGCGCAAATATGGTGAGCGTATTCCCACCACACCGCCCTCCGTTTCCTAAGGGACTTATCGCGCTACCCGCCACGGGGTAGACATGAAAGCCTCCGCCGGCCCCCCGCCGTCGCACCATGGTATGCCCCAACGGGCGCCGTCCGGCATCACCTTTGACCGCTTCGTGCGCGCGTGCGTCGTTGTGAAGCAGATCACGGAGGCGTTCGCCAAGCTCGACAGCGACCGTGATGGATGGGTGCAGATCAACTACGACCAGTTCATGCAGACGGTGCTGACGCTGCCTTGAGGGGAGAGTGGATCGACTGCTGAGGGAGGAAGAGAGGAAGGAAGGAAGCCGTCGACGGCATGTATGAATAATGAATCTTGCTGAAGGGGTTGTATCTCGGGACTGCTTTGCGATAACATGTATCCACGACTTGAACGTAGTGCAATTGAGCTTCATTCCTCCAATTCCAATGTCGCGTTCGCATCATACGCTTCACATTGAAAGGGTCGCGAACAGTCTCGCTCTAGTTTCGTATTTTACAGCTAGTCGGATTCTGCGGAACCTCCCTATCTCTCCGTCTCTCACAGCGCCTCGTAACCGCCAAGAGAGAAGGGAGCAATATGTGTCGTATCTTTCTCCCCCACGACACTCATTTCGGTGCCGCCGTCGTCAGTCGCCACGAGCTTGAACAACACACGGATGCCTGGGCCACCTTTGTCGTACCAAGCGCGCATGGTCGGCCAGTGGGTAGAGCAGCAGTGGTTGGTGAAGACCGTGACATCGTAAATTTCCGTCCACCACATCCTCTGCAATTGATAATCGTCCTTCACCCAGAGGTCCACTGGGCTGTCCTTCCAAATGCTGAACTCGAAGTCGAAGAAAACAACGTCCCAGGAGTCGGGATCGGCGACGTCCGAGGCTGCTTGCTTCATATTCAGGATAACATTCCCTGCATTCGTATCGCCGTGAAGCACGCCCAGTGCGTGG
The DNA here is from genome assembly GCA_012932865.1 of Amylostereum areolatum. Classification (NCBI taxonomy): domain Eukaryota; kingdom Fungi; phylum Basidiomycota; class Agaricomycetes; order Russulales; family Stereaceae; genus Amylostereum; species Amylostereum areolatum. Next base: position 19,749 of record SAXG01000064.1, on the reverse strand, counting down.
ATGTTGAGGAGAGCGCGCTGTGCAGCTATAACCTGCGATGGGAAATAGGCATCGGCCACCGTGGACGCGGCAAGTGGTGAAGACATACCCCCGCCTTAAGCTTTGAAAGGTGCTTCTCATGATCTACGTCTTTCCATAACTTGGGATTTCCTGGGTGCGGTTCGTAGAACTCGAAGGGCGTCATGCCTTCAACGTATTCGATGATGAGCATGGTGGCCACCTCGTGATTTGGCATGGTCACCTGGGATATCCCTGTAAGGCCGCAGTAGTACGAATCCGAACAAACTGATCCACGTACCCTGTGCGCGCCGTAAAAACGGGGAACATTCCCACCTTGAAGCGGTTTAAGCTTCTCATAAGCGGTTCGCTCTGAGTCTACGAACGTCATGGGAGCAATGTAAGACCCCTTCTCATGTCGCAGATAATCCACATGGATGGGGATTTCAAGCGTGGAGGGCTGTATAAATTTGGCGATGACGCGGTCCAAAACGGCGGATTTCGCTTCGACAGTGCAAAGCCAAACGGAGTTCCGCTCGAACGCGAGCTGCTCGACGAGCCGGACTTGAAGAGGAGTACCGACCTCCAAATGGTGGAAGGAGGGCGGCAGCCTCGAACCCGAGACGATGTCACTAGGTTGTGGAAGCTTGAACTCGAAACAATCGTCAGATCGTATAGGATTCTCCCTAGATTCCTTGCGAAGTTCAAGCAAACGATCGCGGTAGACCGCGTAGGATTTAGGGTTGTCCTCGAGAGTCAGAAGATTAACGAGGGTAAAGTCAACCTTGGACTCCACGGAGTCGCCCACGATTTCCGCGTCCGAGGATGCCATTGATCAGAGTTGGATGAATTCGGGTTATAAAGAAGATAAGCCAGTGAGAAGGGTATGGAGCGCTGTGGTCGGCGTCGGCGTGTGGAGGTCGACTTGAAAACTCGACGGAGAAGACGTCGACGTGGCTAAACACGGATAGGCGGGCGGGGGGGCTTGAAAATCTGGAATATGGTCGGGGTTATTCTATCAGTGTACCAAAAGCAGGCAAGATACTTCGCTATCGCGTCAACGCGTGCGGTGGACACTGGTATCTGGAGAACTAGTTGACGATATGAAGCAAAGCGCGCGCGTCGCGTACAGCTGTTTCCGAAAAGCTTGGAATCCGCGATTCGCGCTCGCGAAAAATATGAAAAACCCCCCAAATCCTTAAAATACATACAGCTCCGTCTCAGCCCCGCTAGCTCACATAAAAGTACGGTACAACTGGGTGAAGTATGCCGGAAGTCATAATAGTGATTTGCCATGTGAGACGGTGTGTAGTCAACGAGCGGCGGCGCCGTTGTTTCTGGTGACAGTATTCATCGGGTAACGGACAGCGCAACGTGGCTGACAACGTCCTCGACGTAGATTTCCGGGAATGGAATGGTCATGGTGTGGGTTGGAATACCAAGGGTGACATTGCTCACGGAAAAGAGGACACTTAGAGCAGGGAGGGGCGGAGAAGTGTGCAGGGCATCGGCTGGCATTGGGGTCCGGGGATTCACGCACGGGAAAGTGAACGTCGTACGAACATGGTATTCCCGGACGAGACAGGGCATTCACCATTGGGATAGCGTAGAAGGAAGGATACATTGGGAGTGTGTACAGAAGGTAAGTGCGCACCGATAGCCACTCCCCATCATCCTGCACACCCACTCCCCCGCTAGCCAAACAATGCTTGCAGATCAGATGTTCGCCTTCAAGGATGGGCGCTTGGGGTTCTGTGCCGCGTAATGTTCGAGACACCGACAGTCTAAATGTGTTGTCTGTTGAGCGTTGAGGATGCATCGACCCTCGAGGTGGCCGGGGAAAGACGACGACGGGCAGTTGCTTCAGCGGACCACGGATCAATCTAAAAGTATAGGCACAGGACCAGTGTCGTCAAAAAGGATTGTGGAGGGGAAAAGCGGGAAGAAGTCGAGGTTTGACGAGGGAAACAGGATGTCGTGGTCAGGTCGTGGTTGTGGACTCGAGCATGACCGCCGCGCTCGATAATCCCGGATAATCCTTCCCTCGTCACCTAAAGATGGTTCAATCATGCATATATACCCTCCTTGACCGTCATCGCTATTGTAGGCATGCTGTATGTATGCGTTCAGACTGTCTACGTAGTTTCTAGTATTTCCAGGGTTTTCTGTATTTTTCATATTTTTCGCGGGCGCGAGACGCGGATTCCAAGCTTTTCGGAAACAGCTGTACGCGTCGACCTGTACCGCGGCGGGACTCCAATTTGACAATACCATGGCCTCCCTCCCCATATAGTACGTTGCTCCTTCTCCCCTCTGCCTGTCACTAAGTTACGGGCAACTCGCAAGAGGAACAGTAATAAGATGACCACGGAATAACACCCAGTACATCTGCCTATCCCCGCCAAGTTCTACAACATGGATTGCTGGCGCGTAGGCCGCTCGTATCATTCGTCGTCTGCAGGGTCTCCTGCATCGTCATCTGAACCGTCATCGTCATCGTCTGTATCGTCTTCGGTATCATCGTCCGAATCATCATCTTAATCGTCGCCTGAATTGTCGTCCGAATCTATGAATCTTTCCCCGCTCCTATCACGGATTCCGACAGGCTCCATCTGGGGTCGATTGTTTTCTCCCTTTATACCTGTCGGGGTGTACCAGCAAGCAATGCCCGGGAGTCCCTTTTGGGCCGCGTCAACGCGTCAATCCGATTCAATGTCAGTTGAGAAATGGATGTAAATTGGCCGAGTCATCTATACAACGTACGTACGCCGACTCTCCAGCCGAGCGACCGGTAGATGGCCACCGGACAACTTGTCGCATCGTCAACGTATTCCTATTCCCGTGTCCTGTCTATTCCATCTACTATTTATGCTTTCCCACCATACCAGGAAAGTACTCTGGAATGCCCGATGTGTCTTCAGCTCCGATAGGGATTAGATAGGTTTTATCGGTGCCGGGTTCAAAAGTGGCCTTGGTCCCCACACAGACACCCGGGCCACCCCTTGCGATCCAGCTCTTGATCACGGGGTCGTGAATATGGCAACAGTAGGTAAAATGCATGGACAATATCTCAATGTCGGTCAAGAAGCGCAGTTCCTTGTCTTCGGAAGCTTTTACCCAATCCGCGGCTGAGCCTTCCTGCCACATACTCTGCCCGAAGTCGATGAAGGTGACGGATACCGCATCGTGCGAAGTGGTGGACGGTATTATGATGATATTGTCTGAATTTAAATCGTTGTGGAGCACGCCGGAGGCGTGGATCTTGGCGAGGGCATGTTGTGCAGCCACGAGCTGACATACACAAGTCAGTATTGAAGACGAACTCAAGATTGCAACGAGGACAATAAATACGCACCCCCTTCTGGAGCTTCGCAACGTGCTTCTCATGACGTTCAGGCTCCCATGTATCGATGTCGTGCGGCTTTCTGAACTTCTTGGGCGTTATGCCTTCAACGTATTCAATGATGAGCATGGTGGCTACTTCATCGTTTGGCATGATAACCTGAAATATATAAAACTAGTGAGACCGAAGCACGAAAAGCGAACGAGCTGCCGAAAAACGTACCTCGTGTGCACCGTAGAAATGGGGAACAATCCCTCCCTGAAGCAACGCAAGGTTATTGTACGCAGTTTGCTCCGAGGTCACGAGATCGCTAGGGGCAATGTAGGGCTCGCTCGGTTTGTCCAGTGAATATTCACGCCAACTGTTCGGAATGCGAAGCATAGAGGGCTGTATGAATTTGGCAATGACGCGGTTGTTTTCTGAGTCCTTCAACGTGTCGTGGCCCACGGTACAGAGCCAGACAAGACCCTGCAAGTTCCCTTCGAACCGCCTCTCCAGACGTACCGTAAGAGGAATGTTGGTTAAGTGAGCGAAGGGTGGAAGTGATCTTGTTCCCGGAAGCGCGACCTGAGGGTGAGGGAGGACGAAGCTGAATGAGTACCCGATCTTGAGGGGGTTGCTGACAGCTTTTTCATGGAGCTGCTGCAAGCGATCACGATGGCACGCAAAATCCTCATGGTTGGCGACGAGGTCTCTGAGGTTGACGCTTCTGAAGTCGACCTTCTTCTTCAGTTCGAGTGGCATAGTGTCGAGTTGAAGGAGAATGAGGTAGGCAGTGGGTTTTCTGGTATCGTTCTCGGGAAGGCTCGCTCTCGTATAAGTACCCTCGAATTTGAATAAGCTTCCGGCAATATCCGTAGGTTGAAACATTGAACTTGAAATCTGAGATCTGAAGCTTTGAAGCGTTGTGTAGTACTTATTGTTCTATTATCTCAAACCCCGGCTCCCGAGTGACCCTAGTATCCACGTTCAGGGCATCGGCAACCTCCATACTTACACTCTCATACACCAGGACCCTGGACAGAGAACTTTACCCCAGAACTCAAGAACTCAAGTCTGAAACTCGTCTCCAGCGCGCTCGTGCTCACGTAAAACACAAAACCTTTTGTAGCGTATTGTTCTCGATTGCGTGGGACATCAACCTAATCGACGTTCAACGCAGCTTACGAGAGCACGATTGGCGACAATATTGGTGGTGTAGAACAGTGTAGAACCCCCTTTAGTCCGTGGTCAGGGCGAAGCGGACTGTGAACGGCGGCTTGGACCGAACCTAGAACGACTATCTTCTGGTTAGGTCAGCGACGGCCCGACGGACTAGACCGAACTTACGGAGCCTGAACGAGATCTCCAGTTTCGACCCTGCCCTGTTCCGACACGCTGGCACCCTGCACCACGACGCAGCCACCAACTTGAACACGTCGTTTAGAATTTAGCGCTAGCGTCTACAGTCATTGTACTAAACCGATTTATCTATCTATAGATGGTTACGGAACGGCATCCAGTGGTCCTTGATTCAAACAAACAAACGCCCACGGGCACTCTTCAAATAATAACTTTTGAATGATAACGTAGGCCCACTGAGTGAGTTTGCCAGTGAGTGCTATTGATATTGAGCGCTTGAGCCGTTCTATCATGCTGCTGTGCAAACAGGGCTCCGGCCGAGTCGAAAACAGTGTTTTGAAAATGGAAAGGTGAGCCCGGATCGGGCCCGAATCTCTAGTGTTGCCAAAGTTCAGTTCAGAACCGCGGTTCGAACCTGAACCGACTGAACTGAACCGACAGTTCGGTCCAGTTCTGGTTCTGGTTCTAGCTTTCGGCCGTCGGTTCGGGTTCGGGTTCGGGCCGGGTGAGAACCGACAGAACCGGCCCGAACCGTGGTTCGGTCACGTGCCCTGAGGGTGCGCGGGCCCTCCTGTAAACACAAAAAAATCTTTGAAACCTTCACCATCCCATTCGCTTTTTTCCTGCCCCACTCTCTTCAACGTCCTCCACCCTTCATCTACCCTCACCACACCCTTCAACTCTCGCTCTCCGTCCCTCACACACCGCGTCTCCACAACCCTCACGCAACACCATCTCGCCATCCTCACTCATCACCTCCCCACCTGTCCTCCTCCCTGCCGCTCCTCCCTCAACCACGTCGACACGGCGGCAATCAATGGCACTGCCACGGCCTCTACGTCACCCATCCCACGCCGTGCCCGCGTTCAAACGCGTTAACGCACCCCCGCGTTCTCAAACGCGCCCTCATCCTCCACACTCGCAATCGTGTTTTCCTTCTTGGCACTCGCAAACGCGTCCGTCTCCTGCGCTCACAACCGCGTCCTCCTTCCCGGCGCTCGCAACCGCGTCTGTCTCCTGCGCTCGCAACCGCGTCCTCCACTTCCACGCTTGCAAACACGTCCTCTTCCCCGGCGCTCGCAAACACGTTCATCTCCTACGCCGGCAACTGCGTCCTCCACCTCCACAAATGCTGTCCGTATCTTGACGTGCGTGCCGAAGGATCGCAAATTCCACGCGCACCGAGACGATGATCCGCGTAGCCGCGACGTCCGGCTGATATTCACCAAGGACGAACGGATCATCAACGGCGAAGTCAAACAAGGAAGCTGGTGCGAAGTATGCAGGTACGTTTACAGTTTTACGAAGCATAATGTTATCCTTACACTGTTCTAGGCATAACGGCCGCTCCGAGGCCAACTCCTGGCTTAGCGGGAGCACGTCTACGCTTCGGATGCACATTCAAAGGTACGTTGGGCTCAAGCTACCTCCGATCTACTCGCTGATCTCGGAATGCATAGGCATTGGGCAACTCACGGTGGTGCCTACCTTGACCAGTGCAAGCGTGCCAAGATCGAGCCGAATGCATGCGCGATCCCGGACGGCATGGCGGTCGACATGAATGCTGGCACGGACGAGGACGAGATCCGAGTTACAATCGAGATCAAGGATGCGGACGACAAAACAGTCCAACAGTCTCTGGAAACCTACCTAAAAGACAAGCCTGCGAAGTGGACCAAAGAAGGTTTGCTCGACCACATAGTCGAGTTCGTTGTGACCGAGGATGAGGTAACGCTTGTTTCCGATATAGCCCTTTGTAACAAGCTAACATACAACTAGTCTTTTCGGATTGTCGACGGCGCGCCGTTTCGACGTGTCCTCACGTACCAACGCCCGGAAACAAAGGATAGCGACATCCCTCACCGTACTACGTTGCGGGAGCGCATCGTCGAAAAGGCGGAGGCCCTCAGAAAACGGATTGCCGAAGAGTTTGCAGTATGTAAATTATCATAATCTGCGTGCCGTTCATATGCTGAAATGTGTACAAGCATCTTCCATGCCAGATCTCAATTACATTCGATGGCTGGACTTCGAACTCGGGCGCACCATTTATAGCCGTTACAGCGCACTTTATCGACGCGCCAAAGGAGCAGCCGACAGAGTGGGCACTCCGGTCCCGCCTGCTTGGCTACACCGAGATTGAAGGTAATCATAGCGGTGCAAACACGGCCGCTGTGGTCATGCGGGTTGTTGACCGCTATAACATACGCGATAAGGTAGGTTTCTCGACCAATATATGCTGGCATGTATTCTCATTCAGCTTTGCAGCTTGCATGGGCTACTGCCGACAATGTTAGCACCAACGACAAATGTCTCCGCGTCATGGAGCGTGTCTTGGATAATCCGGAGGGCCGTCGTTGGATTGCGAAGGAGCGCCGCGGGCATTGCTTCGAGCATGCTATACACTTGGGTGCGAAGGATTTTATCGAGGCGGTTTGCCCTACACCTTTGCGCTTCCGCCAACCCAAGTCTGCTGCCCATGCCGATGAAGCTGATGATGGTGCCACCGAGGAAGATGATTATGATTGGGAGGCTGATGCATTGGGTTTGCTGGATGTCGATGAGGATGGGAACTGTCCGGATGATGAGGAGGTTGATTTTGACCCTGGCGACACGCTCGGAAAAATTCTGGCATTCATTAATCAGGTACGTGTTTTCTCTTGTTATGTGGCTGCTGCTTATGTGCTCTTTAGAACCGTGCATCACCACAGGCAAAGAAATACCTGCTTCGTCTTTGCACGGAGGAGGGCCTTGCCCTGCTTGAGCTCCTAAAGTGGGTTCGGACTCGATGGGGGTCTATGTACGACTTGATGGAGCGTGCATTAAAAAACCGAGCGGTAGATTTAATTCCTCCTATCCGTTATGATGCTTAGCAGATTGTTATAGGCAATCAACAAGTTCTGTAAGCTTGCGGACGATAGCCCAGCTGTGCCGACACTAAAGGGGAAGAAATATGCCGACTACTTGTTGACAAGTGATGAGTGGCACCTCATCACCTTGATGAAGGAAGTCCTTGAGGTTAGCCAATGACTCCTGTACATGGCTGACCAGCTTCTTACATCTATTTTCAGGAGCCTCGTCGTGCACAGGCAGAGTTCTCCGCTGAGAAGACTACAACAGCATGGAAGAGTCTTCCTGTTCTTGAATGTCTTGAGCAGGCTAGAGCTCTTCACGAGTGGCTATACTCGTGAGTACCTGTATGAGTACCTGTAAGGCACATCCGTGGGTATTGCCATCCGCGGATACGAGTACTCGTGTGCCTGATACTCGTGAGAGTGCAGGTATGACTTTTGAGCTCACAGGTTACCTGTGCAAGTACCTGTCAAATACCTGTCAGATACTTTGGCAGGGTTGATCTTGATATAATTACAAATAATAGCTATTGGATTGGTATAAGCATTATCTCTTGCAGATCCTTATGTACTGTTGTTTCCATTGTGGCTCCTTTCTCATCCCTTTCCTCTCCTCTCCTCACATATATGATTGAAAGCCTTGCATGGTACGCTGTATCATAACCTGATGCATGTTTACCTGTACCCAAATGTTACTGGCATTATCCTCACCTTCAAAATGGAGTGTCAATATGCTTAACAGAGCTTCCAAGGTGAGTCTGAGAAGGCCCCCGCTGCCGCTTATATCATATTTTCTAGGAACAACAGGTACTTGTCATACCTGTGTATCCGCGAGTGGGAGTATCCGTGCCACAGGTACCTGTGTGCCTGATACTTGTGAGAGTGGGAGTATAAGATCTGGAGCCACAGGTACCTGTCTCAAGGTTGCAGGTACCTGTAAGAGTGCACTCGTGAAGAGCTCTAGAGCAGGCATGGCTTCATCTTGCATCTAATCCCCGCTACGCACCTGTCAAGGCAGGCATTGAGAAGGGTGTTACAAAAATCCAGAAGTGGCTCAACATTGCGCGGCAGTCACCAAAGTATTTTATATGCCTTAGTAAGTGATGCTTTTGTACTGTGTTTCTCTTCACTTATCTATTGCAATAGCTTTAAATCCTTCTGTCAAGCTCGCATATGCCCGTGGGTCTTGGGATGCAGATGTTGTTCAGAAGGGTACTGATGCCTTTCAACTTGTGGTACGTCTCTGTTATCTTGCCTTTGCTTCA